>JABSMT010048306.1:0-13825 GCA_018902335.1 Eumacrocentrus americanus
AGCACACTTAATTCCAGTCTACTGACTGAATTAAATTAAAATGCAACGAATACATATATATGTATATATATACATATATGTATATGTATATAAAAAGCCCAGGGGTCAGACGCCCCAATTCCTCTCAACTCGGGCACAGGATCGATGCACCGTCGCGCGACTCACAACTGTTTGTAAACATCGGCTCTTTATTCGTGACGTTTTCATTCTCCATGTCGCGCCTACTCCTCATCCATCTGAAGATTAATGAGCGACGTCAAGAGACACCTCGACGAGCCACACAGGCGTGGAACGGAGGCTCTCTTGCTCAGCATTATACGATGGAGAATGAAATGAAGAAAATTATAAACTTGAAGCAGGAGACCTAAAATAAAATAATAAAAAGGGGGAAAAAGAAATTCATGAGTTCTAGGTTCTTGGATTAATCATTACCTAGGATCCGGAAGGATGATTTTCTTGCTCGCCCTGGCAGCCGGCGTGCACTTGCTCTTCTCCATTGCCATGAGGTAGCTGACGTCCGCGAGGACGGCCTCGAGGTCGGCCATGTTGATGGTGGCGCGTGGGTGACGTTGGCCGGGTCTTTCTCCTCCTCGTGCACGACGTCCTCAGGCTTTTCGTAGCACCGCTGCGGCCAGCAGCCACAGCGGCGGATTCCACCGGTGTCCCACACACTACTGCTACTACTACTGCTTCAATACAGTCTTCCTTTTTGGCCTCTTCCTCGTCTAGAGCCCGTTCCTTCTTGTCGACGTGACGAATAAAACGTTGAGCTCTTCCTCAGGGGTTTTTCCCACCCAGAGCCCAAATGTTTATCGCATATTTTTAGACCACGGAGACATCGTTGGAGGCCTGGTGCAGCAGCCAACGGGCAATCAAAAGACTTTCTCCTGGAAGTTTTTAACTTTTTACAATTAGTTGAATACCACGACAATGAAAACGACCAAGACGACGACGTCCAGCAGGATCGTAGAATATTCAGGACAAAATCATTGTTGTTGATAATAAATAGCCATTGCCATTGATTGACGCACTGAGTTAATAACAATGAAAAGAATGGGCAGAAAAATTTTTATCAATGTCGTTCAGTCGGATATCCCTTCCCCTTTTATCACTCGACACGACGCACGGACACAATCACCGGGAGTCCACTCTCGTGTAGAGATGTTTCTTGGTCTTTGAAAGATTATTGGTCGTTAGTAATAGTGTTGCTTAATATTATGATAAATCGTGGCGTTTTCTTTGGATTTCCTTCTTTTTTTTTAGGGAAAGTTAGATCGTGTGAGAGGACTTGCGTGTGTAGTATAGGCATTGACAGGAGCAGCAGCAGCAGCCTCTCGTCCCGACGATGACACTCGCGCAAAACGTCTGTCGCCCGCACACACACTGTCGAGAGGATGGTCGTCGTCCGCGCCCTGATTGGCCCGGAGACTTTGGAGAGGAAGAGCTATCGCTCTGGCGGGAAAGTCCAGAAGTTTGAATTTGCACGGTCGGTATATGTAGATTTCTATTAGCGGATGGATTTTTTAAATAATTTTTTTGCTTGTTTTTAGGGGTTATGTTGAGAAAGAGTAGTCTTCTTTGGGCATAAGCTTCTGATTCTGTGGAATAAAATTAGGAATTCATGATTATATGTATATTAGAGATGTTTTTTTAGGTTAGAATTGCTCTGGCGGGAAAGTTTGAATTTGCACGGTCGGTACGTGTAGATTTCTATTAGCGCGGATGAATCTTTTAAATGGTTTTTTTGCTTATTTTTAGGGATTATGTTGAGGAAGAATAGTCTTCTTGGGCATAAATTTCTGATTCTGTGAATAAAATTGGGAATTGATGATGATTATGTATGTTAGAGATGTTTTTTTAGGTTAGCATTGCTCTGGCGGGAAAGTCCAGAAATTTGAATTTGCACGGTCGGTATATGTAGATTTCTATTAGCAGTGGTTTTTTTGCTTGTTTTTAGGGGTTATGCTGAAGAAGAGTAGTCTTCTTGGGCATAAGCTTCTGATTCTCTGGAAGAAAATTGGAAATTGATGATTATATATGTATATTAGATATGTTTTTTTAGGTTAGAATGGAGTTCGTATGGGTAAGATGAGATATAGAAAGGAGATTGGATCACCTGGATGTGTTGGAAATGATTGATGATGGTATCCAGTTCACTGGGATGATTTGACCTTGTACTTTGATAGTTCCCACCTGAATATCGAATGCCTAAAAGGATTTTCATGGCAATTTTGTTTCAGGAGTAATTGAATTTGGTGTGAGAGAGAGGACTCACGCTTTTGCAGTGGCGGTTTTTATGGACACTGGGATATGCAGGGAGACCGAAGGATGGAGGGATTGCTGAGCTTGGAATGTCTTCGAGGAAGAGTCTGGAGAATGTATGAAGAGGTCTATGAAAATGTTGGTTCATTATTTTATTTTATAATTTAAATGTTTACTCGAGTTCTGTGTGATAATTTCCAGGGATTAAGTTCGTTGTTTCAGCAGTAATCGTGAAGATTAGACTTGATGATCCAGGAAAAATTCCACTAGGCGGTTCAATGCTTATGTAGTCGATGGGAAAATTCTCTGGTCTTATGCTAGTAACCTTCTTCCATCGATAGTACATCTCTATTTCACTGCATTGTCGTCAGCACATTAATACAACACGAAGTTAATGAGTTTTTTTAATGTCTTACCAGACATTGAGCACACTGAAGAAGCTTTTGAAGCTTTCATTCGGAGCTTCTCTTCCCATGTCTATGAACCAATTATCTTCATTATCCTCCTGTTCTTCTTCTTCTTCTTCTTCTTCTGAAGAAGAAGAAGAAGAAGAGTCTGTCTTCAAGTTCTAGAATCCAATTTTTATATAATTTATTTACATATTTCAATCGTTTATAGGTACACAACCTTTCGAAATTGAATTAAATCATCTTGGAACATCAATCCATCACCGAGAATGTCAACAGGCTTGACAGAAAAATTATCACAGACGATGAAAAGCTTGTCGACATGCATTCCATAAGAGTCCGGAGCAAAGATAGTGTTCAGAGTTACTACTTCATTGCTTTTCAAAGCAAAATAAGCTGGCCAGATGGTAAAGCAAGGCAACATAAGTATATTATCCTTAGAAATGCTCTGAAAAAAATATCTTTTAGCTGTAGAAAATAATTGTATTCATCTACAATTACAGCTTACATCAATGCTCCTAGAGTACCAATCGACTTCAGTCAAGAGAAAAAATCTTCCATCACCACCAACGTTCTTCAGCATCACTGTGACGACTATTTTTTCACCTACAAAACATCTACCACACTCCAGTTCAGTCCCAGCCAAGGGATCACACGTCACAGAGCCTTTTTTCCCACTTGAAAGACAATTTCTCCACTAGAAATCAACTGTTTTACTGCTCTTAGAGATGCTAGATCTATCATTTATCTTACTGCCAACGTTTCAGAGGACAACTGGAGACTGTCAAGCTGCTTAATGACTGTCTGAGGTCTCAAGGATAAATATAAAATGGAATTATCAGTCGTAGTCGTTTCTATAGATTTAAGAACAATTATTTAATCATCTGTTGTTTATTTATTTATTTATTTCAGAACTTACCCTCCAGGATTGGAATGTCTCTGAAGGCATGAACACAAATGAAAATTGGCTTTCCATGTTGAACATTAATTACAATTTTCTCTATATAATCTTCTGGAAGATCAGATTCAAAGGATATCGTTAATACAGCTTGCATCCCTGGAGCCAAGTTTGCTTTCTCGCCTCGAAACGTCTTCAAAGTTGCTTTAAACTTGGAGTTTGTTTGCCTTCCACGAAGCTGATATCTTCCTGTGATATTACTCACGTTTCTTATCACAACTTTCTTCTGAAATTTGATAATATTAATTATACAATATACATACATCACAATCGATTCATATTCATGGCATATGCAGATAACTCACTTGATAAAGTTTGTTCAGCTGAAAGTTATGAAACTTTATTTCCAGTGGCTCTGCTACGAGAATGGTTTTTGGTGAAACTATCCTCAAAATACTTCGACTGTAAGTATATTTATGTTAATAAGAATTTAATAATTAAATTTCTTTTAGTAGAAGTTTATAATGAAATAATATTATTTACGTTACAGATCGAGTGAGGCTTTTCGTGCTTTTTTTGCGCTTTGCTCTGATTTTTTTCCCTGGATCCCCTCGGTTCCACCTCTGTCTGATTGCTCCAGAGCTTTCAGGCATTCTAAAAGCTGCCTGACATTGCTTCTTCATCGGTGCAAGATCCTCAGGACAGAGAAGAGAGAATTTATTTGCCAATTGAATTGCTTCATTGGTATCGAATGTCGAGCAAGCAATTATCTCTTCAGCTTGCTTTATGTCATCTAATACATTCCTATAATTCAAGTAGATCTGTATGGACGAAAACAAAGCCATAATTGATTGAGTTTACTTCATGAAATTATTATAAATTAAATATCTGCACTTCGAGCTCAGCAGAAGACTCAGGTATATCTATATCAGTTGGAAGCTCTTGGAAAGTTTCATTAATTAATGAACTTATGTTTGCCTTTTCGATCCAAAGTAACTTAGCCGACTCCATCGTCGAAGAAAACGTCAGAGAAGTGGCGTTTCTCAATTGTTAAAGTCTTTATTTAAATTACTTTTCATATTGCTTTTCTATTTTTTTTTTAAACAAATTGAGTTATTCACAATGAATAAAAATCGAAGGAATGCTGTAATCAATTCTGGATAACATGTAATGTTAATATTAGAAGACAATAGATACATTTTTTTCTGTGTAAGAATGTATTTTATTGGACTCGTACATATTATACGGACGTCTGTAATCACCCCGAATGTATTTCACTCATTATTTTTAATACACACTTTCTCTAGCACACTAAATATCGTCTCGCACATTCATCAACACTCTCAGCGGGGTAACATGACGCTGGTGAAGAAATAAGAGATTGATTAATCGAGTATATGCTTATCAATTAATCTGATTTATTCTTGTTTGTTTGTTTGTTTCTGTCCTCAAGAGCCATTGGAATCGTATTTGTTCTACAAAGGTTCTTACATATATTATACATTCAAAAAGAAATGTAACTTCATTTACGATTCGACAAAGACTTGGCTTCATGCCACGCAATGACTGATTTTCTTCATATACATATTCTGTTTTTTTGTGCCATTCAGTTCGATATCTTTATGATCATTTCTTACTTCCTTTTTGTTGATATTTTATTGTACATCAATAAGTCAAGTCAATTTTAATTATCTCCCCCCTCCCCCCCCAAATTAAATGAAAAATAAATTCTCGTTTGGCATTCGCAAAATATAAAATTCCTTTTGTTTCAAAAAACTTAAAGTTCTTCTTTCATAATATCTGGTTTCTTTTTCCTTGTGGATAGTGTTTTTAGTTAATGGAACTCTACGATATTTGCTTGTTATCCTCTATAGCCACACATGTATGTTTGCATGGTCACGAATTGTTTCTTAAAGTAAAAACTAAAATATAAGAGCAGATTTCATCATTACACAGAGACAATAAATGTCTGAAATACATTATCTTGTAGATTGTGTTATTGTGGTTTGTTTCATTCATTTAGACCTCTCTCTCTATCATTCTGATTGGATGATAAACCTATATATCACGTCGTCGTGGTCGTGATCGAACCCAATCCATTAAGTTCAATTATTTTAATTAATTCTTACGTCTCTGATCTCTATTATTATTTTTTTTTTCTGTTATTCCATTTGTATCTTTACAATAAACACCAGTCAGTTTGTACCTGCACAGCTGACGAAGAGTCATTTTCCTTCTTGTTAATCGTCATACGAGGCAGCACATTCTTACATATATACATTTTATAATTATTTATTTGCCTTACTCTCACACTCAATATTGTTTCCATTCTCACTCGCTCTTTCTCTCGCGCTCTTTCACTCTCTCTTTTTCTCACCCTTGTCGACTGCTTATAAGCTTGTAGAACTCAACAACGTGGAACTCTATGCAGGATTTGTCGTGTTGTCTCATGCACATTCACCTTAAACTCATTTGTCAAGCTCCAGAGCAGCATACTGTTCCTCGTCGACTTCAGTCATCATCAGGTTACCGTCAGGAAGCAAAAGAACAACTCTTCTGGTACCACCTGGAATAAAATATCCCACAAAAACCATATTATAGTCACTAAATAAAACGAAACCTGATACTGTTTCTTCATTAAAATGCAAGTGTAATGCTAGATAATGCACGAGGAAACTCACCTGGAGTAGGATCGTCAGCTTGTACAACTTGAGCGACCACTGGAGCCTGGTTGTCAGGGTCCTCCTGTCTTGCAACTGTTCCACCAGAATTATCCATGATTGACATGATCATCTGGCTCTCAGAGGCCTCGCCCTCGCCCTCCTTCACGTAGAACTGAGGCGCAAGATTCACCTGGTCGGGTATAAGCTGCGCCACAGCCTCAGCCACAGCATGATCAAGTGTGAGCACTGGTCCATCCTCTCCCTGTTGCTCTGTCGTGACGTACACACACTGCTGCTCGCCATCAGCTCCACGTGTGACCAGCAGTGTTTGTCCGTCCTCAGCATGGCCTGCGACTTGATAAACTACGCCATCTTCCCCAGTGATTGTCACCAGATTCGATGCATCCTCGACTCGTGTGTCCACCACCTCTTGCTTGATCTCTTGCTTGATCTCAGTGGCCATTGGGGCCATACTGCTCGTTGCTATCGTAGCAGTGAGTCCTGCAGACGTCGGAGCGGCCTCTGAGGCCATTGTCGCTGCTAAAGACACCGTTGGCACGACTGTGGGAACGGTTGTAGTGGCTGTAGTGTCATCCAAACAAGGCAGATCGGGTGCTGCTACTGTCACTCCGGCGATACTGATCTGCGCTGTGTCACTGCCACCACCCTGCACAATCGTTCCTGTCGTGCCTCCTGGACTCATCTCCACACGCATGATCCCACCAGCCTCTGTGAGGGACTCTAGGGATGGTAAAACCAGCTCAGCTGGCGCTGAAGTCTCTGACGATGTCGTAGTGACACTTGTAGTTTCTGTCGTTGTCACAGACGTCATGCAAGTTGTAGTTGTAGTCTGTGGCTCAGGTTCTGCATCTGTCGATGTGTCCATGGGCTCACCATCAGGTCCTATGATTCGTCCGGTCAGTGGACAGAGTGTGAAGGGCCTTGGCGGACTCTCAGGCTCATTCTGCGAGACATTAGAGACGCTTTCTGATGCTGGCACGTCTGGCTCGGCCTCCTCACTGCTGTCTTCGCTGCCCACTTCCTGAAACTCCATGTGTAGACTATCACTTTCGACGATTTTTGTCTCTTTAGGCTTTCCTGCTGCTGGTGCAGTTATTACATTGGTTACTTTGCCACCACGTCCACGAACTGGGGCTGGCTTTGTGTTAGTTAAAACAGCTCTCGCTGGTGATTTAGCGAGTCCCACAGCTTCCTGGGCTTTTCTCTTGGCCATTAGAAGTTTCTGTTGAGGCGACAGAAGAGACTGTGAAGGTTTATTCAGGGTTTTTGGAGACTGTTTCACCTGGCCGGGGGTCACTGTCTTCACAACTTGATTTCCAGGCGACGAAACAACTGTGTACTTCGTTCGCATTTGTGTCTGTTGTGTTGTAGTTGTTGTGCTTTGTTGTGGCGATGATGTGATAATTCGCTTTTGAATTGTGGGACGAAGCTGATTCCCTTGAAGTTTTGGAGCTGGAGCCCGAACTGGCGTACGCACCGAGCCAATTCCGAGGACACTGGTGGGTGTTGCGCCTCGAAGAGCTGGTCTAGGCAGCAGGGGACGAGCTTCACCGGCCTTCTGTTGTTGCTGCATCGCAGTGGGTCGAATTGTGGTCGGAGTTCTTGGTTGAAGTCCCAGGGGAGCTGGCACAGCAGTCACCACGTGGATCTGCGGCATCTGGGTGAGATCTGGTTTCGGCTGGATCTTCACAGGCTCTGTCTTGGGCACCATCGACGTTCTAGGCTTGGCCTGGACTGGCTTGGATATCACCTTCATCTGTGTGACAACTTGACTGCCATCAGGCTTGGAGACCACCTTCACAGGGGTTATTGAGTTGGCCTGGGACGATGCGATGACTTGCTTTCGCACGACAGTCGTTGTTTCACGATTCTGGACCATCAAGACACCCTGAGTGCCTGGGGAACCTTTGACACCGATCTTGTTACTAGGTGACGAGTCCAATTTGATGATTCCCTCTCTCTTCGACATGACGTAGAGTCCTGAAGCCAAGTTCATCTGCTTTGGGTCGACTTTCACTACTCCTTTGGCATTTGCCACCAAGACTGGGCTCTGGTGCGTCGTCTTTGAGGCTTCCGACGTCTGAAGACCCATGGATGTTGATAAGTCTGAACTTGAGAGGACTGTGGTTGTTTTATTGGAGCCATTGGACTGGGCATTAGCACGATTGAAAGCTCGTTGAATCACATCACTTCGTCCCATCAAGCGTTCTTCCTCAGACTCCCCAGTCCAGTCCTCGTCGCTGCAGACTTCTACTTTAGGCTTCTTAGCTGCTGATACGTCGTCCGAGTCACTATCAGTGTAGTCTCCACGACGTTTGCCCAACAGGTCATTGTCTTCTTCTTTCATGGAGCCACACCACTGCTTTACCTGATCCATTGCCTTGGACTTGCTTGAACGCATTGGACGACCACCAACCTGAGCTGCTGTGCTTGGTCCTGGCTTACTTGGCTCTGGTTTTATTTGCACTGTCTTCTGTGGGACTGTTCGTATTATTTTCGTCGCTTGCTGTTGAGCCAATTGTTGAGCTTTTAGTTCCTTCATTTCCTTTTGCTTTGCCAGGTTCCTCTCGAATTCATCTAGGAGGAATTTGCAGGACGCTATTACCTCTGCAGATTCCCAGGTGTTGTATTCAGGTCCATAACCCTCCCACTTGAGGTAATACTCTGCACAACGTTTCTTTGTATTAAAACGCTTTGCCATTATTCTCTCAACTGCGAATTCTTCGTCGTTGGGCTCGTCACCCTCGTTGGCCGCCTTTCCAGGCTTCACACGAGGCTTCACGAAGGCTTTTGGTCGTCCCTGAATCACTCGTTTCTCGGGCTGTGAGACCGTTGGAGTATCACCTGATTTGACTTCTACTTTCACTGCGACTTCTTTATTTGCTGCCGCTGCTGCTTCTGTGGTTGATTCTTCTGGCTGACCATTGCGAATGACTTTTCTAACGACAATTGGCTGCTTTACACCGTCTGCTGTGGTGTTTGTTTGTATAATTGGTCGTGTCATGTCAGTCATCTTCGTATTGCTCATTTTCACGAAGGTTTGAATTGTTTTGCCTGCTGTGACCCAGGTCTCTCTCACATGCGGCTCCATTTTGCACCATCTCTGGTACAGCTTCCATGAGGTGGCTGAGTCCCTATCAGAGCCCTCCTGCTGGATCTGCGAGTCCTTCCACAGGAGAAAAGCCCACACTTGTGCTTTCTGTTCATTCTAGAATACAATTTTAAAAAGACATTAATTCTCAGATCATGATGTTTCATTGTTTTTCTTGCTTGCTAATAATCATTTATCTGTAGTATTATAAAAAAAACAAGACTAACATTCCCATTGTCGCGGAAATGCGAAGTCTTCGTGCAAGCACCCTCTTTGCTCCTGTGCTCCTGGAATTCCTCAACAAAGTGGAACACCGAATGACATTGTCCACACACAAGGACATCCAGTCTTCCCATATCCTCTTGCGCCGCTAAAAAAAGACAAGATTATTGACCCATTCAAAACCTTATTCCCTGCTATATACATCTGTGAAACGATCTAGGATTCGTGTGAAATTCGTTTCTACTGCATTGCCAGCAATCATGAGCAATGGCTAAACATCATCTTATTGTCCCCATGATTGTCGTTAACGATCATATCAGCTTGAAGCTTCGTTGAGCCGAAACAAACACGTGATAAGAGTCAAGAAGTCATACCTTTGACGACTGCTGGACTGGTGATGGCCGCAGGGCCATCTTCGCCTTCCATTTTGCGATATCTCTCTCAATCTGTACCTCCTGGACACCCTGTAAATCCAAGAATACTCTGAAACACCATCGTTTTTCAATCATCAAAAAAACCATCCAGCGTTTCGCTGGCCATGAAGGACATCACCTTTTATGAATGCAAGTGAACACGTTGTGGGTCTTGTCCATTTTCGAATTAAACGAATTCCCGCATAAACAAGATAGCGATGGTAGTCTCGTGCAAGGGGCGAAGAAGGGACAGAGGATGGGGAAAGGCATGGAATCATTGGAAACGCGGCCAGTGGCGTAAGTAACAAGTAAACTTACGTTCTCTTCGTTGAATATCTGGATAAACAGCGATGCAGATAATTGAAACAGTGACTCGGGAACAATGTGCGGAGGATTGTTGCTCAAAAAACGACGCCCCAAGACACAATGCTGCTTTTATTAACCTGGTGTGATGCCATCGCGCCGCTCGATTGTTGCCCGTTGTGTGGCCGCCGCCGCTGTCGCGCCACCGCGCCGTTCCCCGACCACGAGCGAAATTTTCGCGACTCCAAGATGGCTCTCACTTCCCTCTTGAAGCTACACGTCCACTTCCTGTTTGGGCTTCGCGGCTAAACACGCGAGAAGCCAAGTCTTTTCTTTTATTCACGACGATAGCTCTCTCTTTCTCTCTGCTTGGGTATCTGATGCTTCGCCGGGCGGCGATGATGTCGTCTCGAGAGGACGCGTTTCCCCGGGGATGTATGTTCCGTTGCTGAATTCCTGATGCCAGGGACGCAGACCGGGAGCGTAGAACAGCGTCGTTGTTGAACAACGATGGCGCTGCTGCGCTTCCGTCCACGCCGGCGGCCATTGCTCTTTTGGCGGGAAAGCTTTTTTTTCGGAATTATAAGACTGTATTAGGACATTTTCGAATATTATATGATGATTTTTAACTGTAATTATGCGATTTTTACTATTTTAATGCCTCGTACAATTGGGATTTATGAATTTTGTTAGGTTATGTTGCCTTCTTTTGGCGCGCGTTCGAATTTCCCGCGCGCGGCGTTCGGAAACGACGTCAGAGGATTTCGACCAATACGTGGCTAGATGGATCTCTAGGGGTATGGTGATTGGTTAGAGGGGTTAATTAATTATTTTTTGTATTTTTTATAATTGCTGCGAGGAATTTTGGAAGGTGGGGGAGGAGGTATTTGGTTTCTTGGACACACTGCTATTATTGATGATATATAACCTCTCTAACGTGCTGGGTTTGTTGTTTTCAGAGATAAAAGAGCCGGTGAATAATACATAGGAAAAGTCTGACTATGGGAGACGATGACGGAGGTAAGGAGTATCGTTGGGAGACAGGTTATGAGAAAACTTGGTAAGAATTTAGGTATTTTATTTAAATTGTATAATAATGATTCGTAGTTAATTTTGAAAGGAGAATTTATTTGAATTTTGGGGTTATTCAGGGAGGCAATCAAGGAGGATGATCATGGAGGTCTTGAGGCATCTGTTGCGGACATCATCCACAAGGCTAAGAGGAAACGCCAGCTGGAGAAGACTGGAGGAGCCAGGTTGGGGATGATGAGACATCTCTACATCATCTTGGATGCCTCTGAAGCAATAACCGCACAAGATCTCAAACCCACAAGGCTGTTTTGTGCAGTTAAAGTATGTATGCTTCTAAAAAGTAATCTCTTTATGATTAATAATATATTAAACTTGTTTTTTCAGTTGCTAGAAGAGTTCGTGGAGGAGTTTTTCTATCAGAATCCCATCAGTCAGCTTGGAGTGATCGTGACGAGGAACAAGAGAGCAGAGAAAATTAGTGAATTATCGGGGAATGCAAAGAAACACATCAAAGTGGGTATTATTAATTATTCAAACGTATATTTATTCAATGTTCTCTTTTAAACCGTGGAAAAAACGTTTATTTTCAGGAAATTAAAGCACTGGTACACTCAACAGCCCTTACAGGTGAACCATCTTTACAAAATTCTTTGGAGCTGGCTCTAAAATCATTAAAAAACCTTCCCGCACACGCTAGTCGTGAGATTCTCGTGATAATGGCGTCTCTAACCACGTGCGATCCAGGAGACATCAACGAAACAATTCAGGTACGTTAATTAACCATTATTATTAATGATCAAAGGAAACAATTAAATAAATCATTTAGATATTATTTTTAGTTCAAGTAAACATCTTGTCATAATGAATTCGTCCTCTCAATTTTCAAATAATTTTGAACACAAACATCTTATTCACACAACAGAGCATGAAGACTGAAGGTGTCAGGTGCAGTGTAATTGGCCTGGCAGCAGAATTGCACGTGTGCAAACGAATGGCAACAAGGACTGGTGGCGAGCACGGTGTTGTTTTGGACGACAAACACTTCAGAGAACAGCTAAAGACACATGTCGATCCACCGCCAGCAGCAACGAGGCTCGACGCAGCCCTAGTAAAAATGGGCTTTCCACATCATGCTCTACATTCCTCAGGAACAGATACTGCCATGGGCGTGTGCATGTGTCACGCAGACAGCGCAGACGAGTCGTCAAAGCTCACGAGTGCTGGTTACCTTTGTCCTCAGTGCTTCAGCAAACACTGCGAACTACCAGTCGAGTGTCGAGCTTGTGGCCTCACTCTCGTCTCAGCTCCACACCTTGCCAGATCTTACCACTATCTCTTCCCTGTAGAGCACTTTAAAGAAGTGGCTTACGAGGGGACTCCTTCTCACTGCTACGCCTGCCAAAAGACTCTTTCTGACACTGATAAAAAAGTAAGATTAATTATGACAACCTTGTCCGCCAAGGAAATTAAGCATTTATAAATATTTTTGCTTGGATTTCAGGTTTACATTTGTGAAAAATGTACACAAACATTCTGCATCGATTGTGAGATTTTTATTCATGAATCTTTGCACACTTGTCCTGGCTGTGCATGTAATGCCGCTTCGTTTCACAAGCCCACTGAACATACATAGTATTAATTGACTTAATGATTAATTTTGCATTCTGAGAACTGCAGCCAAAGTTAGTTTACTTTTTTCCTTATTTTATTATTATTACTATTCATTTTTTTTAATAAAAAAGAAGTTTCAATTAATGATAGAGAATTAGTTAAATAATAATTTTTTTTATGATTAATTAGATCAATATATTCTGTTATCTGTGATTGCACACGATATCTGGGTGGCAAAAATTGATATTGGAAAGGCAAAAAATTTATCCCAGTATATCGACGTGACCTAGCCGAATAGAGTGGGAGATGTTGCAATCAGAGATTCGTCGCAGTGGACAGGTATAAAGCAGTGGCAGAAGAGATCTACATTTTAGTCGGCGCGCAACCTTCGTCGTGCACGGTTGTAATCATTTTTTTAATTTTATTTTCTTATCGTTTTAAACTGCTGCAATTCATCTGAAACAGATACATGATAACTCTACAGAATTGTTCAATTGATCCACTGGGAGTGATTTTTAAACTCCAAGTTTGTGGAAAAGGTCATCGAGAGGCTACTATTTGGCGAGAAGAAAGACTTTGATGATTTAATTGGTAAGAAACAAAGAAAATTTTTATAATCATATATTAATTTTGTTAATCTTGTTTTTTAATCTTTTCTGTATCGTTGAGCATCATGTTTATCCAAAGATAATTCTTCAAGGGTCTTATCAAAGTAATTTGCCCATATATTTGACTTGGGCATTTATCATTCATATCAATGATATCAACATGTCTATCGTACAAATCAGTAGTAAAGCGGTAAAAAAAGATAACTCGAAAATTATGAAAATTTTTAGACACTTTCATTTTTACGAATATCTCAAAAACCTTGGGAGATACGAAAAAATCTTATAGAACCTTTT
>JABSMT010048416.1:0-13823 GCA_018902335.1 Eumacrocentrus americanus
ATAATTATTAAATTAATAGTAAATAGTAAATCCAAAGTCATTGAAATAATTACCGAGTCTTTATGAAGAGCTAAGTAATTGAACTAGGGCATATCAAATAAGATATGTAATTTTCTAAATCCTTATTCACTTCGACAATATCTCAAAGATACGTTACATAAGATTTTGACTAAAAATTTGATTTTTCCATAGTGCCAATAGTACGTGTTAATTCGTTTCTATGTGTACATGAGCTTAAACCAAAATTACACAGCGTTAATAGCCTTCTCTTTACTCCAAAAAAATAATCTTAAAAAGAGAACATGATTTAATTTGCAGCGCAAAACCTATTCAGTGGATTGAGTCTTCTAATAAATGAAATCAAAAAATTGTCCAGGACAAGAAAAAAAATAATAATAAATAGTTCACGCAGGTGCAAGAATGACAGAGAGATATGGTACAGATGGAGAATGGGAAACGTGTGAAGAAGGCACTAAATTGCACTTCTCCCTCCTGCATTTTGGCAAGAAATATCGCAATACAAAGCACCAAAAACTCTAATCTATATCAATTAATAATAATCAAAAGAGTTTTTCATTCCTTGTACTGCCTATAATAATCAATCAAGAGCACTATATAAGCACTTATGCATCTAAATTGGCGTTTCCTTGGCACTGCTGAACATCGCATTTTACAACAAGATTCAGTGATATAAACTCCTGTGTGCAAAAGTGATTTTTCAATGATCGACAGGAAAAATTATGGAATAAAATACACGGGACTTTGTCGGCGTGATTGAGCGAATATTTGTTTGATTCTCTTCTCTCTCAAACGATGAGACGTCAACACGGAGGTGGACTCGATGCAGGAGGTGTATCAACAGTTACTGTCGACGAGGGAGACGATGCTGATACTTCATTGATGTCAGCGACCATAGATAGTCGTTTCCTAGCGATCATTATCTTCTCCATTAATTCGTGATGAGCTTCTAGTCGTTCAATGCAGTGCAGACAAGCTGTTTTTGGTAGAGGATCGTTCATTCTTACCTGAAACAATAAAAAGAATTTGAAGTCATTAAAAAAAAAAACAGAAAAACTGAATATTCCCAGACGAAATATTTATTTAACAGGGAAAGTAAACTGACAAAGATTTAGAGAAAGAACTCACGGTTATAGGAAGATAGGCATTAATTTTTTCAGCAAGCTTCATTCTCTCGCCTTCCTCCCCATAAATATGAATGACAAAACGATTCATTTTGCTGCAGAGTCTACATATGAAGCCCGTAATGACGGCCTTATCCGTGCTACCCATATTCTTATGATGATCCTCCCACGCAAAGTCTGTCACACACTCTTGATCTTCACAATGAATTCAAAACACGAACAATGCCTTGCTTCCTTCTTACGTCAGGACGTTGATAATTTGTTGACGATTGCTCAATCACGAATGTGAATGATTTTTCAGACCAGATAAATTTTCTTTTGGCTGTTCCAAGTACGCGGATTTGTTTATTACCAGTCTAGCAGGCTTTATACGGCCAGCGCTGTCGAGTGCCGAGGGGAAGGGTGCTCTGCTCACTTTGGCAGGGACGTGTTGTCTAAAAAATTTCAAACATTTGTCCAGAGAAGTAAATTATACCATCAACTATCCTCCAATTTCTATTCTTCTCGATTTCTCAGAGCTAAAGACAAAATTTCGATACAAAGACCTTGATTTTCTTGGCAGGAATTCAGTAAATAGGTCAATGGCCTTTGGAAGTAAGGGATGCGTCCTCCAATACGCCCCTGGGAAAGTCATCTGTCATCTGCTGTCAAAAATGATAGTTTTCAAGGATTTTCTCTCCATTCTAACCTCACTTTCTTACCTACAATCAACAAAAATGCATAAATAATCATTATTTAGCCGTTTTATATTATTTATTGAGACAATAGAAGCATTTTTGAGTAATGAAATTGTTGAATCAAATTTTGAACATCTGAACGTAGCCCGGTAATGGAAACATAAAAAATGGCGCCAATGGTCAGCTGAAATCTGTCAATTTGATGCACAGATTTTCGGACAGATTTCTTTCAGCGAATTCCTAATGAATTAACAATTATTAATAGGCCTATTTCTCTATTTTCCATCTCCGGTTCCTCCATGACTCATTAAATGGCCGTTCAAACGCTGTCCGCCATTTATTTATCTAGATAAACGGACAAAGAGGGTTAACAGTTCCACATGACTTGAAGTACACAACAGGATAAGCGCAACCCTCTATCGGTAATGCGTATAGAGTATACACTTATATACAGTACATACATTTTTCAATAAAAGTATAGGGTGTATTGTGGGCAAGAGAGAGGGAAGAGAAGAAGAAAGAGAACCGCACAACCAATATGGTGACTGTGAGACTAATCAACTGTTGACGATCATCAAGAATATAAATTAGAGAATGTTGATGTTGTTGGCATTTGTGTTTGGGGTGGTTATGACGGTGAAACGGAGTGATATACTCTAGGTGATCATCGGTCGTTGTTTCGGCACGAGACAAAGAATCATGTGCGATGTGTGTGCTGACTTTCAGGACTTTCTGCTCTCTTGTAAGCCAAAATTCTTTTTTGTTTTACCTTTATTCTTGGTTATATATTATGTCGATTGAGAAACTCGCACGGATTAACCGACATTGGACCGTACGACACGAGACTTTAGTTAATTCATCTGTGGAGAACGTGTGTCTCTTTGTAGTTGACATTTTTTGGTTATATTAAAGACCAAAAAACTTTTAATTCATGTTTTATTCACATTTATTTTGCATGACGACTGTACATTAAATATATTTGAATTTTGTCATGGTTTGATTTAGAGAGAAATCGGAGTTATAAATGATTTTGTTGCAGATGAGGAACGATCCTCGAAAGAGCAAGACGAAGTTGCCTCCCTTTGTGCCATAGACGTGGACGCAATACTCCACTATTTAAATCAGTGGGCCCAAAGGTACAGTAGTAATTAAAATTTTCCATTCGATACGTTGTATTCTGTAATAACGCCAACAACTTTCTTTCTTTTCAGGCAATGTATGTGTTGCTACCGAGAGTCCAAAAATTTAGACAGAATCGCACGATTGATGCAGAGCGTTGTGTTGTGCGCCCTCCAGCAGTTACAAGCAATTCAACAGAAGGACAGTGAGACTGGCAATGGATCAGCTATACGAGAAAACGATGTGGGACGTCAGGAGGCAAGGGATCAGGAGCACAAGAGAGAAAACGAGAAGAAGGAGAAGGAAAAAGTGTCAAGCGATGCCACAACAACGACTGAGTACAAGTCGAAGCATCGATGGACCCAGCAGGACAGAGAGAAGCTGTTTCATCTACTCTCGAAGATTTTCCTGCTGAATTTTCCTCTGTACATTGCAATGAAGCACGGTGGGACACTGAATCCTCTGGCACCAGTCAAGGACGAGGGTGGATACTGCGAGCCTCACGATCCAGAAGTTCCTGCACCTCTGATCCGTGCTGTTTCCGTATTTTGCCATCAGGGTGGCCTCAACTTGATGTCTTCCTGCTTCGAGATGGAGGAACCACTGCCAGTGGGCCTGGCCCATTCCATGGTCGCCGTGATTTGCAATCTCAAGCTCTGGCTTAATTATGGCAGTGTCATTCAACTGTTTGTGCCCCTGAGAGGACGAATAATGAAGTACATGTGTCGATTGGCAGACAAAGAGCTTCGAACACCAGCAGTGAGGACAATGGCTGAATTTATGTGGAGTGCTGTTAAGGATCCAATTGACGCAGTCCTGCCATCGTTTGATCGTGACGGCCTGGATCTTGCTTTTAAGTACTTCACAAGCACGACTCTCACCATGAGACTGGCAGGCATAGCCCAAATAAATGCGCACATCACTGCGTTCAACGAGCTATGCAACAACGAGACTGTTGCTGAGGTGGAACAAGTCGGTCATGCCTTGGCTGCCTGGCTAACAGAGAATAATATTATCTCCCATATCTTCGGTCCGAATTTACACGTAGAAGTGATCAAGCAGAGCCACATTGTACTGAGTTTCCTGGCAATGGAGGGAAGAATATCGTCCACAGATATGGATACTATGTGGCAAGCAGCACAATTGAAGCATTGTTCTCGACCAGTCTACGATCTTTTAGCTCCTCTGGTGAAGCATCTTGCCCCTACTCCTGTACTTCATCTGTATTCGTTGCTAGGCAAACTCGAGCCCAAGGATCACACTGAACAGAGTCTCTTCCTTGCGTCTGCATTGATAAAGTTCATTTGGTCCTCTGGAGCTCCTGGATACCCCGGAGGTCTTTCAATAAAGAATCGCGATCTCTCTCGAGGGCCTGATGACGTTGAGAGTAGCAGTAGCGATCCCAGTGGCATGGATGGAAGTAGTCCAGAGGACGACGAAGAAGAGCCTAGTCCCGCGCCTTCTGAAGGACCGTCGCCGAGGAAACAACCTCGAGGTGACAGTAGTGACTGCGAGGGCAACTGTAAGGGAAAGAATCTCGACGGGATGCCAGTGGAATCGAATTTAGAAGTGGACGAATTTATTCCTGAGAAGATTGATCGAGGAAATGACATGCTGGGAACGCCTCCAATTGCCACGAGTCCCATTGACGACGAAGGAAACGCAGAGGTGAGGCTGTATGACTCTAAAACGAAGCATCAAAGTGGCTCAGACGCGGAGGCAGATACAGAAAAATCGGCAGCTGAGGAGCAGATAGTTCTCGAGAAGAAAAAGAGAAAAGTTTTAAGGAAACGAAAAACACCACAAAAACGATTGGCCAGTGTTGAGGAGAAAGTACAGGCTAATATAGCCGTGTCTGACGACAGAGAATCCCAGGATTTGCCGAGCGAGGGGCAAGACTCCTTGGAGGACAAGTCAAAGATAGAATCATCGTTGAAGGAACAGAAGGTGCAGAACACGCTGGATTGCGTTAAACAGCAGCAAAGATCGTTGCTGGAGCCGAGTGATCAACAAGTACCTACTACAGCCTTGCTGAGGAGCACGAGCAAGGACAGCGATAAATACATGTCTCTGGTAGGACATGGTTCTTTGACAAGAGGTCCAGACTCTGTTGATAGTTCCCACGACGAGGAAGACAGCGACAATGTGACAACTGGCGTTGTCGTCGGTGCTGCAGATACGACTGGCGCTGTAATATCTGAACTTGCTGGTCTGGTTCATGCTACAGGTCAGCCTTTCCTACCTTCAGGACTCGACGAAATGCTATCCGACGAGGAGGGATCGTACAGCAGCAGAATATCGAACAAGAGCGAGAAGAATATGGCGGATTTTGACGGTGAAGAGAGTGGATGCGAAGAAGAATTGGCCCAGTTAGCTGCCAGACACTTAACTGCCATTCAAATGCAGGCTTATCATCCTCATCCACATCATCATCACCATCATCATCATCAGCACCATCATCATCACCATGCCCAGCACGCCATGACAATGAGGAGATCTGTCTTCCGACCGCCCCAGGTTCGAAGAAGGGCCATGAGGCAGCAGTCCATGGCCACACGGCTAACGTCACAATTTAATTTAGAGACAGTCTGCAAACCTGGTAATACATTGCTCTGGGATCTTCTCCAAGATGACAAAATCGGTCAACTGGGCGAGGGTCTGGCTCTGGAGGCAGAGAAAGCCCTCTGCAATCTTCTCTGCTTCAATGTTGATCGTTTGATTCCAATGAAATTCATCGAGGGCTGCTTGGAGAATCTCGCTGCTAACCGATCTGTTGTCGTGTCCCTCAGACTACTGCCAAAGCTTCTCGCTAGTTTCCAACAGTTTGGAGCGATGGACGCACACACAATCACGACTTGGGCAGACCGAGAACGTGGCATGATGAAGCACTTCTTCAATAATTTAAAGGCGTACACAAGCAATTACGCCAGCAGCAGTAACAATGGAACAACGACGAATTTGTATTCACACCAGACAGAGGTTCAAGTGAGGCTGCAGTTCTTATCGTCGATATTCTCGCCCCTGGGATCGGCTGACTGCTTTCGCTTGAGCCTGGAGCAGGTTGATATCCTCTGGCAGTGTCTCTCGCAGGATCCTACGTGTGCAGACGAGCTATTCAGTTGGCTCTTGAGTCAAGCTAAGTCGACCGAGCAGCATGCACTTGGAATGGACACACTGAAGCATTTGTGTATGAGGAAGCTGCCTAGTTTGCCACCAGAGACAATAAGCATGACAGGCTTGAGTCTATTTCAGCAATTGTGCAATCTGGCTCGTTTAGCTGCTCACCTAGACCGACCTCTGAGAGACGTTGATTCTGTGGGAATGGACTTCCTCTGGAGGATTGCTCTTCGAGCCAAGTCTACTGACGTCAGTATGGCTGCTATTCAGTACCTCAATGGCTACTACATGTCTCGACAATTGACTCAGGAGGCGGAATTCGTCTCGCAATGTATGACTCATCTGGCTGCTGCGAGTGCAGACCTCGAGAACAACGAAGAAGCGAGTCTTCGATGTATTCAGCGAGCGCTGCTTCTTTTAAGAACACATTTAGAAGCTTTTAGAAAACGTTATGCTTATCATCTGCGCAGATGGGCTCTAGAGGGCCGTGGTGCAGGCTCTCACGTCGCAATGAGCAACTCTGACAAAGGACAGCATCTTAAAATCTTCGTGCAACCTGCGGGAATTCCTGATAAAACCAGCTTTTCGTTGCTGAGCACAGACTATGTTGCGGACTTGAGAGCAGAAGTGGCTAAATGGTGGGACGACACACAGAATAATAAAGCGACGGCAACGACAGACTCATCAGCAGGCTCTTCAGGGGGCGGAGGCACTAATGCATCTGTTCTTGGAACGCTACTTACGGATGGACCTATCAGGATGATTACTCAGGGTCAGGAATTGACTTTTGACTTTGACGAGAAGACTCTGCAGGAGATGGGCTTCAAGGATGGACAATTAGTCTTTATTTCTCTCGGAGCTTCCGGGGCAAGAGGTGGAAATGTCAGTGGAGCTGGTCGTGGAAAACGAGACGTGGATTCTGCGTCACTGTTACCTCCACCTCCCAGGGAATCTTTACCAACTCTCTTGCTTCTCAGGCCTCAGTACTTCGAGCAACTTTTCACTCTCATGCGGACCCTCAGTGCGATGAAGTCAACGGTGAAAGGTGGACAGAAAATTCCACACACAAAGGCCCAGGTTCTCTCCAGAAGAGTTTGGGACACATTGACGTTATTGCCTACAAGTCCGACGTTACTTCGAGGCTTCCAGAAATTAGGGGAGACCTCTCTGCCTGAATTACTTGATCCTGCAAGCCCTCAGAAGCTCATGTACTCCCTCTACATCGTGGAATCACTGAGCCGAAGAAACCCACAGTCGTCTTCATCATCAGCTTCTTGCTCGACTTCACTGACAATTACTCCAGTGCACGAGGGTGGAGGTGACGCATCTGAAGAAGCTCAAGCTGAGGGAAAGGATCAGTCGACACAGGACGAGTCGATTCCCTGGTCGACACACTTCGTGCAGCACGGAGGCTTGCGTCACCTCTTCGATATCTTCATGTCTGGCTGCTTAGAGCGCGGCGACGGAAGCGAGTGGCAGCAGGACTGTCTTGCAAGCTTGCTCAAGCAACTCTGTCATTTGGGCGTCGTGAGGGAAGAAAAGAAACGCCATAAATCAGAAAAGCTCATTGTTCCACGACTGAGTAATGCCATGTTATCAATGATGACAGTTGACACGGTGATGCCGCGGATTACGAGTATCTTAAACGAAGCATCGATGCCTCGTGATCCTAATCACTACAAGACTGGACTCTTTGGGAGATCGCAGGTAATTCATTATGCTATGGCGCTTCTTGTCTGCTGGGTTCACAGCGATACACAAGTCAGACAGACTCTCTTCTTCTCAACTCTACCCTTCGGGAAAACCTGGCTTCGACGATTGGTCTTGGAGGACCCCGAGCCAGCCGTTCGCCGTGAAGTCTGTACAGCGTTGTATAGACTGTGTTTGGGCACAACAGGGCACGATGACGATGAGGAAGGAGGAAGCGAGAGGTCTGATGCAACTTGTTTAATCGTTCCCATGCTGAATACTCTCCTGGAGCATCTGGTAGTTGCTGAAGCGATGCAACCGTCTCACAGACGTCGACCAGATCTGCCTCTGCATCTTCATTCAGCTATTCACGAAGACGGGAAAGAACCCTACGGACCTGCCTGCAGAGATTTCTTCTGGTTGGTGTGCAGACTCGTTGATGCACTGCCTGAAGAGGCAATCAGAGAGCCTGGAGCAGACGAGGATCAGTCTGGAGGAACGATTGATCCGGAGACTCTGGCAAGTCGAGTGATAGATTCTGTTCTTAATCGAGAGCACTTGGAGACTCGTCATAATACAGTTGAGGATGATGCTCTGGTGGGGCTTCTTAATCTTACCTGCAATATCATGTCGCACAATCCTCCCTGCAAGCAATCTAAAGTGGGTCAGAATCTTCTTCATCGAGTATTTGACTTCCTCTTTGCTCTGCCCAACTCTAGGATGAAGCACGTACCGAAGTGTAAGAGCCAAGTATCACGATCAGCAGCCTTTGATCTACTAGTGGAGCTTGTTAAATCTGCTCCTGATAATTATCGAATCCTCCACGAGAAACTCTTGGCGCAACACAGACCTGGACCACACTCACCCTATCCCTGGGACTATTGGCCGCACGAGGACGGTCGTTCCGACTGTGGATACGTGGGCCTAACTAATCTAGGAGCGACTTGTTACATGGCCAGTTGCATGCAGCATCTGTACATGATGCCACAAGCACGATTAGCTATTCTCAGCGCTGACTGCAATCGTGCAAATAAACATCAATTGACTTTGAGAGAATTGCAGAGAATGTTTGCTTATCTGCTGGAGTCCGAGAGAAAGGCCTACAATCCACGAAGCTTTTGTCGAGTCTATACAATGAATCACGAGCCCCTGAACACTGGAGAACAGAAGGACATGGCAGAATTCTTCATAGATCTTGTCTCCAAACTCGAGGAAATGACCTCTGACTTGAAGACCTTAGTCAAGACACTATTTTGTGGAGTTATATCGAACAATGTTGTGTCTCTGGACTGTGAGCATGTCAGCAGGACACTGGAGGAATTTTACACGGTCCGTTGTCAAGTGGCAGACATGAGGAATCTGTACGAGAGCCTTGACGAGGTGACTGTGAAGGATACTCTGGAAGGAGACAACATGTACACGTGCTCGCAGTGTGGGAAGAAAGCAAGAGCTGAGAAGAGGGCGTGCTTTAAGAAACTTCCACACATTCTGTGCTTCAACACCATGCGATACACGTTCAACATGGGCACGATGCTCAAGGAAAAGGTGAACACTCACTTCAGCTTTCCGCTGAGGCTAGACATGTCCGGCTACGTCGAGAAGAAGCTCATGTCGCAGCACTGCCGAGAGGAAAAGAAAAAAGTCGGTGAATCGGAGAAGACAGAGTGCGAAAATGAGGACAGAGAAAACCTGGAGAAGGACAGCGAGGATAATCAGAGAGCTGAGCATTATCAGTACGATTTAATTGGTGTGACTGTTCACACAGGAACTGCAGATGGTGGGCATTACTACAGCTTCATCAGGGATCGCACTTCAGCGAATAAGGACAAATGGTTCTTATTCAACGATGCAGAGGTAAAGCCATTCGATCCAAGTCAGATAGCAGCTGAATGTTTCGGTGGAGAGATGACCAGCAAAACGTACGACTCAGTGACTGATAAATTCATGGACTTCAGCTTCGAAAAGACTAATTCAGCCTACATGCTGTTTTACGAGTGGTGTGCAGATCCAAATGCTGAGCACAATAAAGAGGAAGAGGCAACTGTGTCGAGTCCGACAATTGTTGCGACTGCTCACGAGGATTCCAATCGATTTATTGAGAAGCTTCACGCTCAGTTAGAGCTTAACAAGGAGTTGGAGGACTGGATTTGGCAGGACAACATGCATTTTCTCCAGGACAAGAACATCTTTGAGCACACTTACTTCAGCTTCATGTGGCAAATTTGTGGATACATACCCCAGACTCTTTTGTCGATACAGCCAGACGTAACAGAGATGTCTGCAGAGCTGTCGACTTCCTTCTTCATGGAGACATTTATTCACGCAAAAGAAAAGCCAACAATGGTCCAATGGGTTGAGTTACTGACAAAGCAGTTCAATGGTTCTGCTGGTGCATGTGCACGTTTCCTCGAGCGCATGGCTGGTGACTCCTGGTGGCCCATTCAGATTCTAGTCAAGTGCCCGAATCAGATGGTGCGTCAAATGTTTCAAAGGCTGTGCATTCACGTAATTCAGAGACTACGAGCGACTCAAGCACCACTGTATCTGCTCTGCGAAAACGAGGGTGACTCTTCAGACAACCAGTTCAATGACATTGGTGCGCATTCGTGTGTCACGAGGTTCGTGAGGATGCTGTTATCACTGATGGATCATGCTAAGCAGCATTTAAAGCACCTCACAGAGTATTTCAGTTTCCTCTACGAGTTCTGCAAGATGGGAGAAGAAGAGACACTGTTTTTAATACGAGTCCAAGCCATTTCCACGATGGTAAACTTCTACCTAGGCCACAAGACTCACGAGATGGTCGACACAGTCAGCGAAGAGGAAGAAGAAGAGGAAGAGGAGATCGTTGTTGCTGCGCCTGCAGAGAAACTTCGACCAGCGTCTCTTGACAAAATGATCACGCTCATTGCAACACTGGTGGAGAGAAGTAGAGGGCCTGATCATCGACTTACTCTGTCTCCTGCTGACCTCAGTGCTGTGGCCGGTGGCAAGGGCTTCCCGTTCCTCTATCAGCAGACTCGAGACCTGATCAATCTCAATCAAACTCGCAATCTCATCCACTCACTCTGTCGATGGAACGATAGATTAGCGATTCACATCGTTACGATGATCTTCCAGGCCATCACGAAGCACACAGACATATGTCAACCATTCTTCAAGCTGTTGACTCTGCTGACAGAGGGTTCTGGACCCAGTGGACTGCCTTGCATGACTCAGTTGATCCTGAGTCGTGTCTGGGATGCGGCGAGGGTTGCTCCTCATGGTGCTCTTGAGTGGTTGGCTCTAGCAGTGACCAGAAGCAAATTAGCTCATGCCTGGGTTCTTCAGGGACTCGACACGTGGCTCCAGCACTTTTTGATCGAGCACTCTAATCAAAGGGTTCGCTCTGCAGCTGCTTTTCTTCTCGTCTCTCTGGTGCCATCCACACACTTTAGACAGGGGTACAGGAGTGCTCACAGACTTGGCCTCGGTTGTAATGCCACAAGGGAGTTTCAATTATCACCAGAAGCCACGCTTATTCTTCATCAAATTTACACAGCTCTCCTGAGGCTACTTCAGCCCGCCAGACACTATATCGACATTCAAGCACACTCAACGATGAAGTTGACAGCTTATTTTGCACTAATGACCTACTGTGTTATCTCGAAAACCGAGAAACTCATGTTCGGACAGTATTTAAATGATCTCTGGACCCTTTTCCACCCGAAGCTCTCTGAGCCTAGTATTCCTGTTCACCACAACAAACAAGCAGTCTTACTCTTCTGGTATCACGTGTGTTCCGATTGCCCTGAGAATGTTACAATGATTCTCCACAATCCTCATATCACCAAGAACATCGCCTTCAACTACATTCTTGCAGACCACGAAGACCAAGAAGTCGTTATCTTCAATCGTGTGATGCTTCCGGCATACTATGGCCTTCTCAGACTGTGCTGTCAACAGTCGAGAACCTTCACCAGACAATTGGCAGCGCACCAGAACATCCAGTGGGCCTTTAAAAACATAACTCCACATCCTACACAGTATTCAACAGCTGTCGACGAACTATTCAAGCTAATGCAGCTGCTAGTGGCTCGACATCCAGATCAAACCGAGCAGGAAGAGGCTGAAATCGCGTCATTCAGACGAGGAACTCTGTCGTCGTATCTTCAGGGGCTGGATGGAAGGTCTTGCTGGGCCACACTTATATCAGCTTTCAGGATTCTCATCGAATCAGACGATGATCGTCTCTACGTGGTGTACAACGGCGGCTTAGGCATGGCTCTGGAGGCTTTTCACATGCTGCACATTATGTACCACGAGACACCGGCATGCCACGTGGCTGGCGACCTGGCCGAGCTCATTGCCATCATTGTGGAGCTTGTGCGCTGCGTGCGGACAGCCAGAGACGGTCCAGACGCCCGGAATATTCTGGGAAATTGTAAAGAGTGGCCTGACGTACTTCGAAAACTAGCGACTCTCCTCAACACGTACAATCCCCCTGAGATTCGTAATCTGGCGATTGATCTGCTGAAAGAACTAGTGATGCTTGTGCCAGCTGACGCGATTCTCATTCTTGCACCTCTGTTGTCGCACTGTCACGCTGCTCTCCAGGAGTCCCACGCGGCCGTGCCTCCGGGTCCCTATTTGCCTAGACGATCTACACCATCAGGGAAGATGGCTGCGCGACCTGCGAGGCCTATGGTTCAGATGGCTGTGCCTCATTCACACTTGGAAGCTGCTAAAGGTGTTGATCCAGAGTACGATAGTGCTCTGCTCGAATTTTATCTGCCCTATCACGAGCTCATTGACGTCATGTGCAGACTCGCGATTAACAATGACTGTATGACTGACACACTCGTTAATTTGAGTGCCATTCTGGGATTCGAAGGTGTACCATTGCATTTGGCGCTGTTTCCCCGTCTCTGGCTGGACGTTCATGCAGCTGGGCACATAGACAGGAAACATATCGCTGCCCTTTTGTGTTCATCGTACACAGTTGACTACGTGGACGCCGTGCTACTCGACGAGAGGTCGTCCCTCGGTGTTCCGGCCATTCATGCCTTTCTCAAGACTTTCTTTCCCAAGCTGGCTAATCACGTGCTTACAGAGCAGACCTGCTCGATAATTGATAATCTAGTGAGCACGCTGAGCTCAATGGTGGACGCTGTGGATGTGAAGTCTTCAGCGCACAAACTCACTGGTGATTTACGTGCTCTGGCGCTCGTTTACAGCAGTGGAACTCGCCTAGAGCCACCAGAGTCCCTTCACCAGACTCTAGAGACTCTTCTAACGAGAACCAGGAATGCCAGGGTGAAGGAATCAAGTCAGCAGCAGCAGCAGCAGCAGCAACAGCAACAGGAGATTGAGGCACCGGCGAAAAAGCGAAAATTCACTGCGACTGATGACTGTGAGGAGAGCTCACGGAGGAAGCCGCTCTCGGCTACGAGCAGTGACGAGGGAGCTGTTGTCAATCATCAAGAGCACGAGGCAAGCGTCGTGATGGACGTCGAGGAGAAGGCAAAGACAGACAAACAAGGAGCAAAATCAGCAACGGACTCTGGAGACGAGCGGTCGAGCAATGAGGAAAAGACCCAGGTGAAAATGTCCTCCACCGTTGATGGAACTTCATTGCCTTCGAGTCTTGTATCTGCTTCGACGACTGGCAGTTGTGCTAATCAATTGCTGTGTTCTCTGACCAATGTTTCTTGGCTGGAGATGCTGGAGAAAACTATTATGAATCTTCAAGTGATTGTGTCAATGCAAACGAAGAACAATTAAATAAGAAAACAAACAAAAAACAAAACAAAACAAAGGCTGTAAGCGTAATAACATTTTTTTCTCGATGAGAATAGAGAGAATGAGAGTGAGAGAGAGAGAGAGAATTTCACGACACATGAATTCCTTATGTGTTCGTCTTCATTGTAGCACTTTGGGACTGAATTTTGTGTATAGCTTTACTCGAATTATTTGCCAGATATTAATAAACTATGATTTTCATTTTCGGGCACGTGATTCTTGTCCCATATAAACACACACGAATCGTACGAGTGAATTGATTTTTTACGATAAGAAAAACAAACAAAAACAAAATATA
>JABSMT010048526.1:0-13813 GCA_018902335.1 Eumacrocentrus americanus
TTTTTTTTTTTTTCTCATTGAGACAAACTCATCCAGCTGATGATTACTTATTCACTCCGACTTGTATTGGTGTAGCGCTTTTCTATTGCTCTCTTTCTCTACTTGTTCCACAGGCAGATATATATATATATGGGTCACCCAGAGTCACGAGTCGATCTGATTGGCGCATTTATATCGCGGCCTGTGATTACAAACATTTGGAAGACGCATTATTGACATGCTGTTACCTCACGCTATGACTATTGATTCACGTTTAATAAATTGGATAACAAATACACAGGGGGTAACTTTGCGAAACTATTCTTTACATAAAAGAATTTTTGATGGATATAAAAATGTATAGTAATCATGAATGATTATAGAAGCTTATTTTCTGCACATGCGAGTAAACTTACAATCGATAAATTCGTGATCGATATTACAATTAACGACTAGCATAACTGGGGAGGGAATCGCACGTCCACGTGTGCCCGCGGTGCGACAGTCTTTGCTTGGGTATCACCAAAGCATCGTCGTCGCTCTTTGAAATGCAGCGGGCAGGTGCGATGCGACAATACAGGGCATAAAGATTGAGCGTCAACTCGCGTGCTTGGAAGACCTTCCATGTTCTTGGATGATGGGATGGTCACTGGGTCACCATTTGAAACTCGTCGTGCCAACAAAGTGGACAATAATCCTTCCGTGACTCTCTGTTTCACTCGAATCTTCTTTCTCACTACACTGCTTGCAGCTCGAATAACATCGGACCAATGAAACTTCAGTGGGTGTTGAGTCGTGTCCCACGTCTATGGGCCAACAGTGAGGTAAATAATTCAATCCTGAAGGTGCAATCGTGATGTGGATTTCCTTTCGGTTCGATGATCCCTTTTGTGGGAAACAAATGCCCGAGAGAATGAGGAGAACGGTTCATGGCTTAACGGTGCTTTCATGCCGGTCTTTACATGAATCGCGATGATTTGTGCCTCTTGCGGCGTGCTGTGTTTACTTGGTTCGAGCTGTGACTAACTGTGACATCACTTCTGTGTACACAATTGCTTCCCTCAAAGTATTTAAATACCTTGACGTTGATAGATTACTACTTTTATAAAATCGTCACTTGAAAATCATAATGGCAATTAGAAAATCATTATCTATAGTACATTTACCGGAACTCCAATTTTCTTTTCAATTTTTCACTAACACTCTCAATCTCGATGCTTTTGTTCTGAACGTTAACAAACATGATTGTCCGTTCTTTGATTGTGTTCGTGCAGAGATTTCTAGATGAAAGTGTCAGCTTTTGTTGTTACTAACTCAACTTTGGTTACACATTGATTTACTACAGACATTCCATGCTCAATTTTTCAATGGAATAGAATTCAAGGGCGCGCATGTAGGATCGATAATGTTTATAAGGAGTAAAGCCAGTAAATGTGGTGCAAAGGCAGGTCATCAGAAGGCCGAGATGAGTAAGGATTATTAGTTAGATGAGGTCAGAATGAAGCGAATTATTTGGGGCCACTATACTGCTGTGATATCACGGGGATATTGGAACTCTGCCTCTTGGCACTAAGTTTCATCATGGCGGCTGGCATTATTATTCCAATAAATTACCACACATTCGACTTATAGCGAAATCAATGAACGTACCCGCACGCTTGGTCAATTATTTTATATACCCATTTACGTATTATAGCGACCATTAGGTATTAATGCGTATTTAAATTTATTCCAGGATGTCGAAGGATCCAGTAATAGTGATGTCGAGCCGGAATTGGTGATTCCCTTGGTGTGGAAGAGCCATAGAAGCCTTAAGGACGTTGAGCAGTGCAGGAGTGAAAGAGAATCATCATCAGACATGGCGTCAACGAGTGGACACAAGAGAAATGGCTCGAGCTCGAGCATGTTCGCCCACAAGCGAACAGAGTCCGGTAGTGGATTTATCGGGCAGAAACGCTCCGAGAGCGGACACAAGCGTGCCGAGAGTATATCCAGTGCCTTTAGTCACAAGAGGAATGATAGCTACAGTGGATTTGGTCACAAAAGGTCATTTCATCCCCATTGCGTCATTGCATATCCCATAACATGATAATGATTGTTTTATACCCGTAAAGAACTCTCCCTTTTTTTGTTACAGGTCCGAGTCCGGTAGTAATTATCACTCTGGACATCGAAGAAACGAAAGTATGTATGCGATGACAGGACTGTATGCCGAGAGTACGGCCAACACGACTGACGACGGCATGGATTTACCGCAATCTGGTGACGGCAGACTGACTCACGACACCGTCATCAGGTGTCACAGTAGAAATCCTAGTTCTGGTCTCGTCGATCACAGGTGGGCGAATAATAATGCTAAAGGAATTAGCATAAAAGTTGTAATACTTAGTCCTCTTTTTATCAACCATCTTTGGTCAGCTATCGATGCATTTAGGATTTTTATATTAATGTAAAATGTCACGGGAGTTCTTCCCATCAATTGTGACGTTACATAATGTCGTTCAATTATACTCTGAACAATGAGGATTGCGAGTGCACCCATGCTGTGCATTGGTCTTTGATAATATCCATTAAAAACGTGGAGATATGTGGGAGAATGAATCAGTGCGAATGTTACATTTGTGGTGACTGACTGTATACACGTAGATGAATTTTTATGAAGGATATTTTTTATATTTGTATTCGTCAACGACATATTCGTGAAAGTATCACGAGGTATTTGAGTCTTATGTGACAACTGGGAGCGATCTCGTAAATTTCTTGTGTTGAGATTTATACTGCTACTGTCATTGAACAAGAAGAGAAATGAGTTGCAATTTCATTTTTGTGAAAATCTTGTATAGCACTCTCGTATTCATGCTTTGCATTCTTTGTTTATGCACTTTTCCAGAGATTTTATCATCAAATGTCACAGCAGGAATCCAAGTGCTTCCATGGTCGACAGGTAAATAAACGATTATATCGACAGAAAAAAATAATGTAATTGAATTCGTGAAAAGTAAACGTTCGGAAGATAATGGAACTTGAATAGAGTATATGAGATAGCCTAGTTGTTTTTATCGATTGCATATTCCAAGTTTGATTGCATGATGCAGGACGGAGAAAGAGCGACCTCAAACGCCGCCGATGAATCCCAACTCCAAAGACTGTGGTATATTGAGCTGCAGACCCTCTTTCATACAAGGTTTCGCAACAATAAAGGTCCATAAATTTATTGAACATGTTCTATTTTTTTCTGTCTCTAAATATAATTGCAACGAATTCCGTAAATTGTTATCGTTGCGGAACTGTAGATTTTTAATTGCACAATGCAGTATCCAAGTGCCCCAAGGCCGGACAGTAATGAGATTCATTACGTCGACGCGATTCACATGTATAAATAATTCAGAAAATTCTCCAACGCTCGTATAGCTGTTAAATTACCCTCTGCTTCGGACAGAAAATCAATTGAACTTGAAGCTAATGTGCCACGTGAGTGAAATAAGTTAAAATTATCATCATGTGGTGAAATAAGTTAAAATTTCGAGACGTCCAAAATACTAGATTTATGATCCTGAACAAATGTCGGTTTGTCTGTCTGTCTGTCTGTCGTTGGACAATAAACTATCCGGGTAATCTCCGGAACGGCTGGATAGAAAAATTTGAAATTTGGTAGAAAGTTACGTTGAATAGTAATGGGGATGTACCCCATTACTATTGATTTTTCAATTCCACTTTCGGTTTGGCGGGAAAAAAAGTATTTTGAATTTGTACTTTGCAATTTAACTATTAAGAAAACTAAAAAAGAAAAGTTATGTTCAAAACTATCAAATCCTTTTGGTTTTTTTAGTTCATTAAATGATGAAAAGTCGAGGCCAAGTTTTCTTGGTAAATTTTTTTTATTGAAATTCATAAAAAAAATTTTGTGTCCGAGCAAATCGACAATAAAAAAAAAGTGATTCCCAGGTGTTCGTGTTCCTACTGTCATTCCTCGTCACGGTGCAGCAAGCACTCAGCTCGGGCTACATCAATTCTGTGATCACCACCATTGAAAAAAGATTCGAGATACCGTCAAGTCTCTCGGGCTTGATTGCCAGCTCGTACGAAATTGGCAACGTCATTACCGTAATTTTTGTGAGCTACCTCGGCAGTCGCAGGCATATTCCCGTATGGATTGCAATAGGTTAGTATCGAGTCTCAACCTTTCTTTGTCTCTTGTGTAGAATAATTTTCCGAATAAAAAAAGATTTCTCCCTCTAGGCGCGGTGATTATGGGTCTTGGCTCAATGATCTTCATGGTCCCGCACTTTGTGGGTGAGCCGAATCTGACAACAACTTCTAATAACTCAAGCTCTAATAACATTTGTCGACTGGTATCACTGCGAGAGCAAGATATGGGTTTGGGTAAAAGTGTTTTGTTACAAATGAAAAGCCAAGTTTTATTGATATGACAATAATTTCATTAATATTTCATCTTATAATTCAGGTCGACTGTCGTCTGGGCTATCATCGCCTCCGCTGGCACCCCATAATAATTTACGAGGCGACAATTGCATTCAAGGATCTCCATCAACTGCTGGCCCTGTAATGCTCTTTGTATTGGCGCAGCTCTTGCTGGGCTGCGGTGGCTCTCCGTTATTCACACTTGGTACTACTTACATTGACGACCACGTGAGGCCGGAGAGTGCTTCTTTATATATTGGTTAGTAGAAGGCTTTGATAAGTATTTTTAAATTAGGACACGTTGTCGCGATTGTGTTTTGAATGAAAGTCATGTAGAAATTGCACCACGCATCAAATCATTTCGTAAATAAGTCATCGTCAATAAATTCTCATTAAAAAATTCGTCCAGGATGTATGTATAGTATGGCTGCCTTTGGACCTGTCTTGGGATTCCTCCTTGGAGCTTATCTCTTGTCTTTTCACATGGATTCCCTCTCTGGAAATATTATTAGCATTGGTAAATATTAATTTTTTCCTTAAATTTGTTTACTCATATGAGAAGTACAATTAATAACTCAGCAATTTTGTAACATTTCAGATCCTGGTGATCATAGGTGGGTGGGAATGTGGTGGGGTGGATTTCTACTCTGTGGCCTGCTCCTCATTCTGGTAGCAATTCCCTTCTTCAGCTTTCCCAAGACTCTTCAGCATGAGAAGGAAAAGATTAAAATAATTGAAAAGAACAAGTCCGTAATATTAAAAGAAAAGGAGGCAAGCAAAGATCCAAAGAAGGAATTGAAGAAGGGCGACAGTGGATATGGAAAAGACGTAAAAGGTATCCAATTAAAATTGTCCTCATTGTATTGTGTATTCATTGAGGAGACTCTTACATTATGTATTTTAATTCACAGATATCCCACGGAGTATGTGGCGATTAGTTTGTAACCCAGTCTACGTTGTGACATGCCTCGGTGCCTGTATGGAACTGGTTATTGTATCCGGTTTCGTAGTTTTTCTGCCGAAATATCTGGAGACCCAGTTTAGCCTGGGAAAAAGTCAGGCTAGCATTTTCACCGGATCTATTGCCATTCCTGGTGCGTGTATTGGCATTTTCTTTGGAGGCTGTCTACTCAAGCGTCTAGAATTGAGGCCGAAGGGCGCGGTGCAATTTGTTTTGATCTCCAATATTGTATGTCTCACGTGTTATGGCCTCCTCTTTTTCCTCGGTTGTGACAATGTCAAGATGGCAGGTACCACGATACCGTACTTCAACAACAGTACAAAAGGTCCTGAGCCATTTCAAGTTAATCTCACTGCCTCCTGCAATTTTGGTTGCGAGTGTCTAATGAATGACGTCGAGCCAGTTTGTGGAAACAACGGTCTGACGTATTTCAGCCCTTGTCATGCGGGTTGTACTGCCTTCAGCTCAAAATCAAACTTCACTAATTGTGCATGTGAGTATTTTTATAGTATATCTCCTCTTTAATTGTTTGCTTAATGCTATTCTCTTATTATTCACCAGGTATTCCTGGAAATCTGACAATACTACGACCTGCAGCCACCGAATTTGCCGAAGTCACAGCTGTGCCTGTGGCCACTGCCGGACCGTGTACTTCACCATGCAAAACAATATTTCCATTCCTTATTCTATTATTTTTTATGACCTTCGTGGTTGCTGTGACGCAGATGCCCCTATTGATGATAGTACTGCGGTGAGTGAAAAACAAAGAGCTCTTCTCAGACATATAGAGCCTGATTTGCTCTATCTTTTTTGTTACATGTGTTGACATTATTTTACCACGATTGTAGGTCAGTCGGGGAAGAAGAAAGGTCATTCGCACTTGGCATGCAGTTTGTAATCTTTAGGCTGTTTGGTTACATACCAGCACCAATTCTCTTTGGTAATTTGATCGACTCTACGTGTTTGCTCTGGCAAAGTACATGCGGTAAGAAGGGTGGCCGATGTCTGCTTTACGATATTGAGCAGTTCAGATACAGGTAGATGAAGTTTCATTAGAAAATTCTACAGAGCTCATTTGAGGCATTACATTTATTAATTTTTTTTTTTTTTTTTTTAGATACGTTGGACTCTGTGCTGGAATAAAAATCTTGGCCCTAGGATTATTCCTAGTCGACTGGTGGCTCGTGAGAAGGAGAAAACAACTTGAGGATACTCCCACTGGAATTACTGTCAATGATATTGTCGGATCTATCATCAGTCTCGACAAACGTGAGTTGACTCTTTAATAGTTATTTGTATTTTTTTTTTTTCTGTATTCCTGCAGCGATGTATAGCGTCGGATATAAATATTTCAGTGTTCGAGGAGAAACCTCATCATCAAAATCCAGGTGATGGTGACGTAATGACGCTAAACTCCACTGACCATACACCCTCCGCGATTTCTTCCCCCACAGAGCCAACAAAATCGACAAATCTGGACGAAACTGAATCCACTCAGCTAACACAAGGCTCCACGGATTCAACAAATCATCCGAAACTTTTGGAAGACTTTTCCGACACCAGGCAAGACGATGACGTTGACTTTAGGCCCTTAAATGGTAAATCCGAATGTAATGATATACACGTTTAATGACGGTGGCATGATAGATTTTTCGTGCGATAAATATATCGAAATTTGTGGCAAATTTTTCGTTAAGCTGTCATAGCTTAATATTTTCTACTACATATTAATTCGACAAATCACGCTACAATTTAATTGCTGTATAAGTTCACTCTCAATACATATCATGGCAAAGCTACAGGAATATTTTTTCGGCCAGGAATTATAAATAAATTTGTCACAAATCCATGCAAATAAACTGGTAATGATGAAAATAATAAATATCACTAAAAGCACGTCGAAAGAAAATCATTTGATTTGCGACGTCATTTATTTAGTACACCATATGCAAATCTACCTTGTTGCGGACGTGTAGCTTAAAGTTTTTTTTGCACGTTCAAATCAATGAGCTTGAAATCTCGAAGTAAACAGAAAAATATCTATCGAACTATTATTATGCGAGAAATCTTGGACTAATATATATTTTCTTTAACTTTCGAGAAATGAAAAGAAAAATAATAAAATAAGACAAATGTAGGCACAGAAAGATCATGGAACGATGCACAAACAGCCTCCTCGTCTGATTCAAGCTTCAATAATTAGACTAATTGAGGGTTTTGGGCGAGATTAAGGTTAACACTGTAAATATAAAAATTCCTGCCTTAAAAAACATAAGACTAGACCTACAATTAGTTAATTAACGAATGGAAATGATTGCGTATGAATATTCTTAACCGCAAAAATGTAAGTCGTGATTTATTCTATATTTATGGTTTACATCTTCTCAACAAATTAGTCAATATGGCGTTAGGAAAGTGATCTTGCAGACAACAAAATCATATATCTTATTATCGGGTTTTTCTAAATGCACTTTTTGTGAGAAACTATTTAGTTTTTTGACTATGGTATACTATGAAAGTACTTCCAAGTTCTGTAAATTTGTCTCTTTATTTTCAAAGCTTTAATTGGAAAGATAGTAAGCTCAATATTACAATATCGAGGCAATTAAATTATTTTAAATTACATAATTTTATTAATTCACTCAGGAATGTTATTCTGTGAAGAATTGCAATGCCCGACGTACAATGCAAAAGTGGCAATGTTCTTAGATTTTTAAAAAACCTGAAGATAGTAAAAGGCTAAATAGGAAAGAGCCTAATTTTCTTATACGATATTTACATAATTCACATTCTGCATTTTCGTTTCTCACTTTTACCGGTAAACCTAATACTGTCAATATTTTGGATAGCACGCACGTATAGTGTTATAACAGAGCAATTATAGGCCTTCTTCGAATTTCATGTGCGTAAGTTACGTAATTGCTTGTGATAAGTACGTTTGAGATAGTAAAGTACGAGGAGGGTGTGGACGCTAAAGCACTATGAAAATGATGATGGAATGTTATGAAATCAAAGTCGAGCATTGTCAATGTCGCAGGCTCAAAGTCTAGCATCATGATGAATTGCAATTTAAATCGTAAATGTACATAAACACTGTCAGATTATTACGTATGGTGTGTAAAAAATATTTTTTATCAGATCATAACTGCCTAATGGTATTTTTATCATCAATTTCTTTTTGTCCATTAATCAAAGCTTGGCAAATAAAACCAATCGATCCTTTTAATCATTGTAAGGAATATATGTTACTTAAATACTCTTAGACGAATTTTTACCGTTTTTAAGCATCGTGACTTGGTTTTATTCCCAGCATATCAACATTATGCTATTAATTCACGTTTAAGTATCGATTTTTTCACGATAATTACTGAATGGAACATTCCAATGTCAGCAGTAATGAAAAGTGAAAGAGTTCTAGGACAATTATTATGAGACATAGTATTAAATAAAGAAACTACAGAGATAAATTTAATTGAAAAAAATGTTATGTACATAATATGATTATTATAATAATGTAAACTGCTTATAGATGTAATGTATTTTTTGTAGGAACCATATTGATAAGTTGAATAATAATGTTACGATCTGTATTCAATAAGTCTTGAGACTCGCAACGGATTGGTATAGTAATAATTTGTTGTCGATAATCAAGAGGAATTATGGACGCAAACGTACAAATAAAAAATTTCCGGAATCAAGTCACAGCGAATTAAAAACAATAAAATGACCATCGGCCTTGAATCATGTAAATGCTCGAAATTATACGTTATGCTAGAGGCCTGAAGGATTCTGGAAATGTTTTTCGAAGCAATAGAACCATCTATGAATTAACTGTTATTTCCAAAAATGGACCTGAACGTGAATGAATATAAAGTTTCATCGTTAGAAACTTGTATATGTGTGATACAATTAAAAGTATGCCTTAATGAGGGAAGGATGATGAATAAAGCGTCAAAATTAATTGAATCAATATAAATAAAGTTCTAGATAAGTAGTAAAATATTTACACGAGAAAAAAAAACGTTCGTAGAGTGTAAAAATGCATAATGATATTGCACCTACCTATGGTTTATCGCAGTCTTTGTGAATGATTTCATAATAAATAAATGAGCAAAAAATCAGGTTTTGTCGACATAATGAGTCCATTATGTTTCAGCAAATTTTGCATTCCATATCAAATCGAAATTGTACCTTTCGTCGATTCTCTTTATACTGCAAAAGAAAATTTTACCAAAACAATTAGTTGGATTATGTATGTATATTAAGCATCTCATTAAAACAAATCAATTTATTCGATAGCTACTGAAGAGCTTTTCAATTCATAGGAAATAAATGTTCCAAAGACGGACAATTGTTCTCATATTATTTTTCCAAATGGAACTCTTGAAATACCTATTTTTGCAGCATTTAAAATTGCCGCGCAACCAGTGTGGCGCACAGAGAAGACAATATGGCATCCCCAGCAGAGTGCGCTCAGAGCACCCCCCAACGCCTCCATCTTCCTTATTTCCATCAGTGCGTCAGTTGCAGTTGTCCACGGGCTCTTCTGGCGTTTGGACGTACGTGTGTTGATAAGTGTTACTACAATCCCGGAGTCTCGTTTTTAGGAACGAACGCCCAACCGTACTTGCCGTATTCAATGTGTATGGCGATTCAGGTGAGTCCACAATATTTATGGTTTCTGACAGTCACAGTGATCGCATTTGATTGAGGTTAATCTACTTATTCGGGCAAGTTGTACGCAACACAAAACTTTACGCGTATCCGGGGATCCGTGACTTGCGCGGACAACGAACTCTTGGAAACAGCCGAAAGCTTCTCTCAGTAGAAACATCGATCATTCACTCCAAACGGTTCGATCTCAAAGGCCCTCAATCCGACCTCGTCTCATCGGTGAATTCGGGATCGATACAGCCAGACTGCTCTGTAGTATATGAGAATATATATATATGTGACATTTCACTGTTCTACTTGTTCACGGTTAACAACATCCGGTGACCAGCCGATGAGGATCAACGAGTAGAGGCAGAGAAAACTTTCACGCCCGTGGCAAGCACACAGATTGAAATGCTTCAAACATGAGGCTTCTCAAATTCCACTACCATTTTTCATTTTCTTTATTTCCATTTATAATTCCCACATTGCCTGCTTTACATAAATTAATTTATTACTCATTGCATCATAATCGGACGTGAAGCTCATAATTATTTCAGACTGGAGTGTGTTTCCGGTTTTCTTTGTAGTGAATATGTGTCGTTGATAAGATAATCTACATGAGGGATTCATCGGATTTACTTAAATAAAACGATATAAGTCTGTAAATATTGATTCGTCTGCTGGATAATGGAGGAAAGAGAGAGAGAGAGAGAAAGAGAGAGTGTCCAGAGCGTGGAGCGTGGATTTTTTTCTGTATATTTATCAAGGGCAGGGTCCTTCGAAACGTATTCTAAATGCCACAGACGAACAAAGCTCATCCCCATAGTAAAAATTCTAGTCCATTATGTATCTTCAAGTGTCCCTTTGCCTTCTATTCCTAAATCCGCCGCTATCCCAAGCTCTGACATCTATCCGTGAATAAAATTATAAATAAATTTCTGTACTCGAACAAAGGCTCAAAAAAGTTTTTAAGCCTTGAAGGTGTAGCACTAAGTTTCTATGTGTTCTATCTATACCTAAATTGCACTCTCTGGTTATTTTCGATATTTCCAAAAGAAATCTTCTGCTAATGCATTTAAATGTCAGATTCCAGGAAAACGTTAACGATTGATTTACTTTGTCGCATGTGTATGGAAGATGAAATCAAGTATTCCCTGCAAATGGATGACTGGCCGAGTGACGCTTCTAATTTTCATTATGTAAATAGCAATGGAGCTCTCAACACAATTATGCAATAGCTGCAGCAGGAAGTGTAGAAAGAAGAGACTATAGGAGTACATATGGTCGAGTGTCTGTTAGATAAAAATAGAAAGTAAATAAAAATACAGTCTCAGGACCTTGTTACAATATATTATAGCTTGACCTTCAGTCAAGCTTTAACCTTGTATGTACACAATCTATATCTAATTACCATATATATTTCATTTTCCTCTGAAATAATTTCGAAATCGCTATAGAGCGAAATGCTGCATCAACAGGTGAAACGAGAGGAATCACATAATTTTTTTATGTTATAAATCCAAGCTAGGCAGCCAACTAGCATCTAGTTATCAGCGTCTAGGAATTATCACCCTGGAAGCGCGTCTCCATTTCCCTGATCACCGCCACGTGTCGGAATTGAATTACTGTCTATTGCAGGAGCCGTATAATACGCGGACGATTCAACATTTCAAAATGCAGCTCTGTGACGTGTGTGGACTCGACGAAACACACGTCATTCGGCAATCTGACACTGCGCGTCGGCAACTCGTGCCTGAAAGTAATTGATATACCTACCCCAGAGAATAAATATACACAAAGCACGGAAAACAATTTTGCTTGACAATATAGGACATCGTTTTAGCTTTCGTTCGTAAATAAATTGTTTAGACAAGTTTACAAAAATAGACTAGACTGGGCGCGGTGTCAAGCGATAACTAATTCAAGTCAATGGTATGTTCTGTACCTCTAATAAGCAAACGAAGATAAGCTCTCACCGTCGGATATCGATTGACAGGACCACCGTGAAGCGGCGCTCATGATACAGTGGCATATATATCACTATAGACAAAACATATTTCATTGATGACTGGCGCGAGCAATGCGTGTGCGGTCCCGCATACGATATCGTTCTTTGTCTCTGGCGGTTACATTTGATAGTTTGCATCGTTGCATGTAATTGTCAGGTTATTTTTTATCAAATAAATTTACAATCGTCTATTAGCAAGTAAAACAAATGCTACAACCGTTACCAAGGTATACGACGAACCTTGCGCCGGTTCTCACACGTCTCACCCCCTCATATCCCAGACTCTGGAGTCGTCGACCCTGTCCCAGGTTTGAACCTGTCCCCTCGAAGCGCGAATCCCGCCGTCTAGACGGTGCGCACCGAAAAGGACGCCAAGAGCCCAAGACGATTGACCAGGGTGGTCGTCCCCCCCTTGCTCTTGTTTCTCTTTTATTCCACATAGCATTTTATTCGACCCTCCAACCGGTTTGGAGAGTTCTTCGACTCGGTTCGGCCTCGCGCCAACACCCGAAATACAAGCAAACTCCATTATTCTCACCACATTTGCCCGGAGAAAGTGCTGTTAACGACGTCATTGCGCGATATTGTCGGCATAAAACAATTGTCACACGTATAGTTATTGTTGGACCAATATTCTCATCATATCAAACAAATCAAAGGCTACGGATGAACGACTACATTATTGTATTGTTGAAAATCCAAGTATTATCTTCTACCGGTGATATTGAATGGGACAAAGAAAATATTTTCTCCGGGCAAACGATTATATCGATCGTGAATGCAAACAGAATTTTTCTTTTATTTAAAATCTTCCTCAATACGCTCAACAGTAATTAGTATCCGAATAAGCAAGAGAAGATTAACGGCTGCACTCAATCAATGGTCTGCGGTAATTCTGTGACGCGTACTTCCGTTCTCGAGTTTCCTCTAATCATGGTCCAATCAAGCCCATTTCAATTACGTCAACGAGCTCAAAGAAATAAGATGATGGCTTATTCTTAAACGAAATAGTATACGAATTATGGAGAATCTACGTCAAGCAGTAATTTTTTTTTTTTTTTTTCAACATTTCTAACGATAATAACATCGAATGAAAATATTTCAATATATCGAACTTGATACTGACTAATGTGTGATCCTCTCTGAGCATCGAGTGGGTGGCAGGTGCGATGCAAGGAAGATACTATACCCGACGCAGCCAGTCGAGGTCGCTGTCCGGTGTCACTGACCTTGGCTAACGATCGCCGCTGTCTAGAAAGCTCCAGAACATAAATTTCGATAAATCTTCTACGTTCAACGATCACCGATCAATGATAAGCATACCCGAAAAAATCGATATCACTTATGATTGATCCCCCAGCAGTCATAACAAAATATTTAAATTCACTGAATCTACTGTTCGTGTTCATCTGACGGTTTTTGAGACTCTCAAATTATCTCGCATAGCCATCACCGCCATTTTGTAAATCGCTATCATTCACCGTATGGCACAACCCACTGACCCGGATGAGATGTCGATTTTACGAGGGTGCCTAACACTCCTCCGACCCCGTATTCTCTTCTTCGCCCTCTAGATGACTCGTGTATAATCTCAGCCTCAGGAAGGAAAAGACTCTCGTCGTTCCAGCTGTAGGTATACCTATTGTATACTAGCATCATATCAATGTTTAACTGCAAAAGTCACTCTATAAGCGCTTTGTGCTTGAAGAAAATTTCATATCCCATTCAATCCCATCACCGTTGAAGAAGTTTCTGCTCATAAAAATCTCAATCGTCGCGTTTAATTT
>JABSMT010048637.1:0-13810 GCA_018902335.1 Eumacrocentrus americanus
ATATATATATACGTATATTCCCCAATGGGGTTATTCTCTCACCATATTCCTTGCGCACAATCGATGCAGCCACATCGTAGGTATAATTAAATACACAGCCCATTCGTATTATGTGACAGTGAGGCACTTATTCGCCTTGAAGGTGTGCTCTACGCCCAGGCTTTTTCGTATTCACCGTTTTGTCCCGTACATGCGTTTGCAGTGACAGCGCGAAAGTAACGAAGGCCGGTATTTTTGCATAATATAAATATACGCTGCAGCCGATCACGTTCTTTCAGATTTCATTTGGCCATTTGACGTTAAATCTATTCTCCAATTAATCCTAAACGAATTAAAGAACGGTGACTTAATTATCATCGAAATTATCTGGGTTGTTTTCAGCTATCAATTATTCTTAATCCATCATCTGATTGGTTGTACTATTCTTTCACTCTTCCGGTGAAATTGTTTCTGGGTTTTCCTCATTGGATTTCCCGTGAACTTAAATATATGGAAATCCCAGAACACGATTTACGATAAAGGTTAGCTCGACGTTTAACCCCCTCGGTCTTTATCTCTGGCAATTTCTCGTTCCCATCAATAGATTATCGCCAAGTCTTCAGGAAGAATCAATCGACGTTATTTATCGCGGTCAATATATCCGCCCCCACATTCTCCGTGTCGCGGGACGAGAATCTCTGGCACATCTTTTCACCAAAAATATAACTCTTGAAAGAGTTTTGGGTGTAAAAACAGAGTTAGAAGTAATTCCTCGATACCGCTGCAAACGAGTGGGGTGTCACGAAGAGATGGCCGAACAGGGAGGAAGAGAGCAGTTTGCACCTCGATCTCTGTCTTCTCTCTTGATAGTGACGCGGTATTGCCATGGCAACCGACTGTAAGCCGCTTCAAATCCACCCTTCGAATGAACCCCTTCGGTGAATCTATAGTCATTCCTTCCAGCGAAAGGCAGGCAGCCTCCCTAGGCGAATCTCTCGCGGCTAACCCATCCCAATCATCTGCATGTTTCCAGTCACTTTTTTTGCCTAGCTTCACGTGTGACAGATTTTCTTTTCACACCCAGAAATCAAGATAAAATGACTACAGCTTCCGGAAGTCGACGACAATCCTACTCATGTTAATGAAACTGTTATATCGCAGGTCTCCAACCGGCGAGTACAAAGCCGCAATCGAACACAGTTGGCAAGTCCCACAGACCGAGTTCCGGTGTATTACCTCAAGGTCACACCCCGGGACCCGGACCGGGTCCAGGTGGCCAACAGAACAGCAGGAGTTTTGCTGCAGCTTTGAGGAATCTTGCCAAGCAGGCAGGACCGGCTCCCCAGGATGAAGAACCCAGAGCAAGTCCAAAGAATCGAGCGCCACCACCTCTTGTTCGAGGACCCTCACCTGCCAAGGTGAGTCCATGTTCTTCCGTCTCACGACCTCTAATCCGTCAACGAACGCGAATAAAAAGTACTCCGTCTGGTTTTTAAATTCCAGTATTCATGTTAGGACACACCTCAAAAAAATTACTTCATTGCCACTTTGCAAACGGCCAAACTCAAGTCGCGTTTTTTCCCATGGGCAAAGACACTTACACAAAGAAAATAAAAGAATTCGCCAAGTAAACTTGGCTTAGACTTTTCTTCATCTCATATATATAAAAAATAAAAATTCCAAATATTATTTTTTCCCCGCCAAACCAAAAGTGCATCAAAGTTGCATATAATAACTTTTTTTCATCCTTAATAATTCAGGAATATCTATCCCCCGCAAATGTCAAACTTTTTATGGATTTTTATGAATAAAAAATTCAAATATTTTTCTCCTAAATTAAGTGCAAATTTTGATACTTGATGCTAGTTCAAATCTTAAATGTATAATATTACTAAATCAAGAATGATATTTTGAAATTAAGAATAGGGTTTCCTCTGTGTACCTTTAATTTTCTCCATTATTTTATGTTCCGCTGAGATCTATGTACCTGATAAAGTGATACTGAGTGTGACACATGCTTGCAGGAACGATCAACGCACGAGCGACGATCTGAAGAAATACCCTCAATGTATACGACAGCAAGATCAGCGGAGAATAGCAAACACAATGCAACTGCAGCAGCTTCCGAATTACTTGCTCGTTCCGGCTTCCAGCCGTATCGGCCTGAGCATCATCCTACTCAGCCACCTCCGGCATTTGCACTAGATCCCGCGGCTTACAGTCCTTATCACCACGGCCTTTACCCGCCGCCTCATCTTCAGCATGCTTATAGGCAAGTCCATCTACGTTTTCTCTTGTTTAAAGTACTCAAAATCTATATATTTAACTGTAAGTAATTCACTTTAATTTAATTATTTCTCTTCAGATTAGAGGAACAGTTATACTTGGAGAGAGTGGGCATGCTAAGACCACCATTATTTCCTGGACTGCCTTCTTATCCCCTTTATGGGCTCAGATACAGTCCCGATATGTTACCACCAGCGTCACTTGGCCTTATGTCTCCAGTAATGCACGAACGGTAAGTGCATTTAGCTTGCGATGAAGCGTCATTCGTTTGTTTCTTATGGATCGGGAAATGAACGATTAATAAATGATTTTTTTGTTCACTGCTAATTTGTTCAGGTTAAAATTGGAAGAAGAACATAGACTGCGACAGGCTAGAGAGCAGGCTGCTTTGAGGGAGGAGGAAGAGAGGCGAAGAGCAGCACGTAATTCAGCTTCCACAGCACCCGTTCCGACACCCGCTCCAACTTCTGCCGATACTGCAGGTGAGCGAGTCGCTCCACCCCCCACTGCCTTCCATTGAAACGAAACCGTCGTGTATTATCTATAAGGTTTACCAGATCGTCCTCGTAAACAGTTCGTTTTCTATGTCATCAATTACATAATTTTATTTGTTTACAAGAGCAAGAGATACTTTTCAGTCATTTATAACAGTGAATGTGTCTTCTTATCTGGTAAACCTTGCACGTTACCATTAGTAAGCGCTAGTTTACACGGCAATACAGTTTTAATAGATTGTTCAAGTTTCGTTTAATGACCAGGATTAGAAAGGATCGAAAGAAGGGAAAGTCAAATGAAATTTTGACCACGCGGAAAATACGATTAAAATTTTTTTTCCCTCTATTCTCGTCGATTATTACATTAGTATTTGTTTTTAATTGCGTTGAGTGAAACACGTCCCGTCACAAAGTTCATCACCCGAAGGGCAATCGACATGGTCTTTTGCTAATTGGTTCATTAGCTTTGTTCTATTTTATTTTTGTTGTACCCTCGGAACCGATGCCAAGCGATCGTTTTCTCATGAAGAAATTTTGTTATTGCGGCAATTCCACTAAATAAAAATACGCAGCCGTGTTCTACCTGGTAGAAAATACGATTATGTCGCGAGGGGTGTGATCTTATATATATACAAAACGTACTTGACTGTGAAAAATAAATTTGAAAAAGGATTTTTTTTTAAAGTGAAGAAGGAAAACAACACACTACGCTTCTACTTTTAATGTAGCGATAATGAAAGTTATAGTCATAATTCATCGTTTCTTATGCAGCTAGGTTTAATATTTTTTAGATAAGCACATACAAGGATCAAAATAAGAGCGACGTTTTCCCGACATCGTCTTTTACGGTTAACGTTTCTCGAAAATAATTAGAAAAAAAGAAAAAAAAAAATTAATAATTAATACTCGTACGAAGAAGTTTAACACGTGAATTGATTTCGTTGTATGGTTATTAAGTCGTAAAAGGGGGAGTACAATGCCGAGGCGATCGTCTTTTTTTGCTGATCCTTACAGTGGATATTGGTAAACAAGAAAAAGAAAAAAAAATGCAAAAACGAAAACAAAAAAAAAACAATCTAAATGCCCTATTAAATATAACGGCATCCTGTACTGTTCGTTCTAGTGCCATTAGTAATAGAGCTGTTCATCATTTCTGGGGCACGAACTAGCAAATCATTTTGTTTAGACTGGACGACTCAAAGGCTGACTTAATTATAGCTCCATCTGATGACTGTAATATTGAAATAGCAAAGGAATAAGTCTTTTGTCTGGTTAACCCTCCGAATTTTTGGATCCTTCCTAACGAGACCAATGAGTAATCAGTAACAGATCTTTCTTAAAGTTGCTGTAGTGTCGCCATACCTATGAATTATGGCGGACAAACTAAATACGTAAACTTTTGTAATTAATTACATCTCGGCGGCGCGACTTGAACATGAGAGTGCACGATACCTAGTCGTTGTTCTTTTGTGTATATTTTTTTAATCACTTTGTCACAGAATTTATTCTATATTTTTATTAATGTCCTAAATTTGCTATCAATTGGAGCTACCACGTATCGGTACTGTATATAAACGAGGAAAATTGTTACAAAAAGTCCATTAGATACATTAAGTAGATGATCGTATAATGATTTTTTGTTTATTGGATGGCTTTTTCATCTGTTGCTAGGTCTCGGCACTCTTAGGTTGGTCCCCGCAACTGTTTTAGAAAGTCATATATAGTTAATCGCTGAACGTCGAAGTCATTTTCTTTCTCAGTCGCAACCACGAATATACTGTTCATAATACACTGACTGAAATTCACCAATGTAAATAATTGTCACACACATTCATTTGTCAAAATTATACCATTTTTTATATAATTTATTATGTAAACATGTATATTTGGACTATAATTGAAAATAAACATTGCAAAAAAAGAGATCAAAATTCTAATTGATTTGGAATTCTTGACCCTCAAGTCGTTTTTTCTGAAACAGTTTTGGGGAAGATTCGGTAGTTTGTTCTTATAATAATTTTACATTGATTGATGAATCATTGTCTTTATATTTACCTTCGCTCAAAAAAAGTGCCATTACCATGCCTAGCATTCGATGAGATTGCGATCGCTTCGGTATTTTTTCCGTACAAACAATTCATGTCTTTATGTATTTATTTATTTTTCTCTATTAACTATACCATATACGCAGCGTAGCTTTATTGCATTTCTGAAAGAAATCATCCCCAATACTCAGTAGTTACTAGAGTATCATTCAAAATAATTAGTGAAATAATTGATTGCATAAATATAAGGTAAGTTTACATCAATCCGCCAGCAGAAAGGGGAAAAAAGGCCAAATACAATCCATTCTAACATCTATTATATAGTAGTAGAGAATTACCAAGCACTGTGTTCCGGATTTGTTCCAGCTAGGAAGCCGACCATAGCGACTCAGTTGCATAACGAGAGGGAACGAGACCGAGAACGTGAACGGCCAAACTCAAGGAATAATGTCAATGTCAATAATGACATCTGCAAAACTAGTCATAATAGTCAATCAAGAAAGGAAGATCAACAACTGGCAACCGATTGCACAAGCCCTGCGACGTTGTACCATCATTCAAGACTGCCTCCGCCATTTCCTAACCCACAAGCACCGCTGGGAACAAGCTTGAGCACATCGTCAATGTGTTCCGTCAGCTCAGCACCTATCGCCCCGTTGCTCGTCTCTGGTTTGCCTTCTCTGAACCTTGGGCCACCTCCTGTATTACCTTCCGCCCCTATCGCGGCGGCTCCAATTTCCTCGCTGACACCTGGCACAGGACCAACTCCGCAACCACCACCTTTGAACATGCCCTTGGCTCCCATGATGGGTCTGCATCTTCCTCTTCCACCTAATACTATTCATTCTAGTCAGCACTCGAGCTCGTTACTCAATAACGTCAGCGCTGCTACGACCGCCTCGTCTGCATTTCCAATGCCACATCAAACACCACTAATTCAACAACAGTCTATCCCAAGTCAACATAACTTTAACAGTGGATTTACGACGACGACAAACTCACTACTGGCCAGTGGAACAATGACCACACATGCAACCCACACGTTAACTACCCCCGGAGCACCCCCCTCATCTCTCAATGTTCCAAATCATCTGTCACACAGTGGACATGCTTCCCCGAGAATTAAAGAAGGATCTACACCAACGACGACGACAGTCACGCCGGTGCCTTTGACCACGTGCATATCAACGTCAGCGTCAATAATTGTGCCAACGACATCAGTACCTACCTCGGTCCCGGCTCATCAGCCTGTCTTCGTCAGGCCCTTTGAGGACTCTTTTAGATCCACAACAAAACTGCCAACGTGGTCTATTATCAATACTCACAATTCAAGCATAAATAATCAAGTGAGTCATCATGAGCTGATTAAACCATCTATGAGTACACCAAGTATCCAATCTTGCCAGCAAGACAATACGACGACGGATCGCTCAAAACTTCCAACGACGGTTTACCACCAGCTGCCACACCATCATTCCCACATACCTGGGTCAAATGTCTCGGGTTTATACAAACCACAGGCATTCTCGGCAACCTTACAACATTCTCAACTGTCTACTAAACAGCAATTTACACCGGCTTCATTCTGTTCAACAAATGGGGATGCCACGAAAGTTGGTAATTATAGTGTCAATGGCGCAAAACCGTTGGGCTCCATTGCCGCAGATGGTCATGGTGACACCCTTGGAATTTGGCAAAAGAATGGCGTAACATTGGATAATGGTGTTAATGCTTACGACAAATCAACAGCCAATGTTAATTATTGTAGCAGCATGGACAACAATTCCACGACTAGTACAACAAAGCATGTCAATTTAAATCATAGAAGCATCCTTGATGTCGCACCAAGAGAGAATAAAGTACATGCAAATAACGTTGTAGGCATAGCTGCACAATCAAGCCAAACAAGTAATCAAAATCGTGTTACATGTCATTTGTCTGTGGAAAAATATCCAAAGTCACATTTAGCCCCCGAAGAGAATAAGGGCCGGACGAGTCCCCTATTTATCAAGCCCGTCGGATCAATTTCCGATGAGAAAAATGGCAAGATCGATAGTGCAACAAATAATAAATTGCAGCTTGATACGACGCCACTCCATCCAACGATTGCAGTGTCGTATCAACCTGCGGCCTTAAAATTCTCTATGAGTGACATTAGTCAGAAAGAATGTTTCAAGACGAGCCTGCTTCAGAGCATCAAGTCCGAGGAAGTATTGCGCACCTGTCAAAATGTCTCTAATGTACTTGTTCAAATTCCAAAATACCAAGAGAAACTTTTAAATTTCTCCGCTACCGAATTGAAGGAATCTTATTGTTATACTGACAAGTGCAATAATTTGACTGAGATTTCTATTAAATCCGAGCCCGCAGTCCTCAATGTTCCTGATCCTAATAAGGTGCTAAGTAAAGAAGAAACAGTCAATAATTATTCTTCAGCGTCACCGGGAAACTCAAGACAACTCACGTCAACTCTTGATCTTGCCGAGAAACGACGAAGGAGAAAAAGAGAACGAAATTCCGGTATCGCGTGCAGCTCTGAGTCCGAAGGAGAAGATGAAACGAAAGATGTAGATCTGTGGATCACCAAAGGCCCACCTGCGAAACTATGCTACTCGGAAAAGAAGCTCTCGTTTCTTGCGATATTTGGGCTCACTACTCTCAGCATGAGGAACGGTAATAATTGCTTCTGATTAAATAAATTTATTTCATGCATATATATTTGAATTTTATTCTTCATATTCAATTGTCATTTGAATTGCAGAAATTGAACTAAATAAACTGGAAAAGCGGTATCGTCTGAATCCGGAACCACCGGAAGTGCCATTTGAGGGCACTGATATGATCGTTGAGTCGGTTTTACCAATACCGAAGGAACATCCCGACATTTTACTCAACTCCTCGGATTTTATGCCTAAAGTTGGATTCCTCAGAACAATTGGTCTCGACGTGATGCCACCAAATAAACGAGATGGTAAGTTAATATAAAATTAATACAATTTTATCACTTGTTTAAAGGGTTTACATGAATTAAATCGACGAATTTTTTTAGAAGCTGAAGTGACGTGGCAATATGTACTTCGAGATCGTAAGAAACGTAAAAGCATGAATTCTGTGACGGTATACTGTGAACGCTTGGCCAAAGTCTACTTGCAAAATCCTCCAGCTTTGTCAAAACCACCACAAAAGATGAGATTACTCGATAGAGTAAAAGTAAAACCTGCAGCGGGACGAGCACCTCTACTTCCGCCCTTGGTGCCCAACATCTTCTCCAGTTATTATTCTGCATTGCCTGCATTTGGTGAAAATGGCATCAAGCAGCAATGCAAAATAGTCAATTTACAGGAAAACGGGGATGATCGTCTCGAAGACAAGAGTGACAACATCACTTGGAGCAGCATTGATGATATTATGATGGCCTATCATGAGTATTCCAGAGGTAAAATTTTTTTTATCTATCGTAAATCATGATTTATACTTAAAATTAAATTCATATTATTTTATCTGCATTTTTAGAAAAATCACTGGAACGAAAAGTATTGGCGGGGCATATGTCAAAATTAATAGCGCGAGCCAACATGTTGCGCTCTGAAGCAATTCAATTGGAACGAGTGAGATACGAATTGCTTGGAACAAGATCATCACTGGATGCCGAGAGATGTGTTATCAATGAAAAAATTGAGAGGATAAATACACTGGTGAGGAATCTCAGATAGCGATACACAACGCACAACACGGAAACTCATTCATCTGTGATATTATCGACGGGTTAAGGGCTGTCGGCGTGCGGATATCCACCGAAGTAATGGGGAAAAAAATAAAATAAGTTGTATGTACTTAGCAGTTTCATGTCATATAAGTTTATGAGAGGGCATAACACTGACCAAATCTGTATACAGGAGGCATCGTACATATAACTTTTCTTATTACATTGCCATTTTATTTTTCATTATGAATTGTTAGACGTGAATGTGACTTATGATTTTTCTGCTGGTGTCAGAAGTCTATGCAACAATCCATTAGTTAATTTTCGTCAACAACGAGTTTGTTCCATCCGAGAAGGATCAAGCTGTTGGCGTATATTAATAATAGGACCATAACAATAACACAAATGTATAAATTGTATAGAACAAAGGAAAAAAATGTAAAGGCGACCATAACGTTACCTATTACCAGTGAATCAAGTGCTAATAAATCTTTAGTATTTTCTAGATCCTCAACTGGCGGCTCTTACACCCAAAGTATAAATAATAATGTAATTTGTATCATAAAAGATTTATTCCGAAAAGCAAATAGGCCAAGAAGCACGGTGTAACTTATTTTATTGTCAATATTGTGAATTGTCAATGTCAAAATAATTGTGAGCGAGTTGCTACGTCTACAAATTAATACATACATATATGTATAATAACTTATCTATTAATAAGACATGAGTTTGAAGGACAGAGACAAGGAACTTGGTCATTTTATACATTAATATTTCAGAAATACGATTATAATAAACCGTAAAATTGGGCACGCGGTTATAATTTGACTACAACAAAGGAATTTTGTCCTTCATTCATTTGTCCACCACAGGCCAGTTAAAGTGTATGTGACAAATTGGAGCAATGGTCAATTATTGATCAGCTACTTAATTTGAAAAATTAAATATCAGAGTTAAAACTCTAAAAGAAAATAAATGCTTGTTATCAAAACATTCCATCCTCATAATCTTCATCGTATTCGTCCGGATAAACTTTCCAGTGACGTCAAGGACATTGAGAACAAATAAAGAAAACAAACGCTGATACATTTAAATTATTTTTACTTTTAAGTATGAGTAAATAGATTACAATTTCTACCTACTGCCCTACTGTGATAGCAACATCAATTAATGAAATTTCCCGCCCAGAAATTCAACACAAGTGCCGCCCACGGTTCCTGGAAGAACCAATTTATTCAAACGGGTTTTCACTACTGTCTACATACATGTATATACATTATCTATATACCGTCTATTTATGTATATAGCCATTCGTTAAATCTCCGGTCAGACGGCCAGCAATGACCAGTGGACGGTGTAGGCAGGTGTAGGACGTTACACTCGTGTGTCTGTTCATATAATTGTATATTGGACAAAAAAGGTAGCCACGCGCAATCGCAATTGCCTTGATATATTATTCCACAAGTTATTTTACAACAAGATAACTGAGTTATTTCATTAACCATTAGACCATTAGCCATTACAATTGCTTCAATCGCAGACCTGGCAATGATGTTCGCGTAGTCTTGTCATAGTTATACATTTTTTTTTTCTTTCACTCATTCATACATTCCATTAGCAAGACCGTATTTTTATGCGGTATTGTAATTTATTTGAAAGGTACCGAAAGACTACCTACAATAATAGTGCACTTGGTATATTAATTAAAAATAGAGAAGGTGCTTCTCGTAAGTTTGCCAACTACAATGCAGAAGACAATATCATAAACTATTACCTAAATACAAAATTTAAAACAAAAACTGTTTATGGCATTGTGGAATATTCGAAGAATAATCTATGGTCGAATAGATGTAGACATGACAACACCTAACGTCATAATTAAATGACATCATCTGAGGTAAGATCAATATCTCATTTGTCTTTTTGTTTTAAAATGTTTTATAATTAACATGGAGTTGATGAGCATTATGTAAACTAATCGTTTCGTTTTACAATAACAAATAGTAGAGCAGCATATAACACATGCACATTGACCTAGGTCGAAGCTCAGCTTGATTGGAGCAATGAAAGAGACAGTGGATCGATATAGGTACTCCGAGACGGCCATGTAGTGTAGGTACATGAGAGAGGTTCTACCTATTTATATTTAGATATTATTACAGTGCGATACTGATGCAACCTGCGCATATGTGTAACACCTATCATTCGAAAGATGTGGTCATGATGACTGGTCATTTTTGATAACTCCGCCGATTAAAATACAGAGGGGACAGATAAGAAACGCAGTTTACTCACATGGACCATGATTCAGGATTTACCCTTGAAAGCAATTGTATATATTTTGCGTCGTTCGCCGGGAACGCAAGAATAGATGGCTGCTATACAGTCGCTTGATACACCAGTGTCGGTTTTTGATCCAGCTACACCTATATGTATCGTACAATTCCGGCGGGCTCTACACATAACACTGAACTTTAACTTTACCTCGTTTTGTTACAATCATCGTCTGTATAGTGAGTTATTAACTCGTGCGGCCGTTGGACGTCTTGTTTCTCTGTTCTTAATTTGTTTAATGCTAATGTTTTGGCCCAACATTTTGAAGGCATTTTTTGAAATCCATTCCGAGGATAACAATTCATATTAGACTAAGGTAAACTTAGCATAGCCCTATTTACATACACTTACGAGTCATTGATGACGATTAAAAGTGATTCTGAACGCGTGTTTACCAATTCATACGCCACCTTAATATTAATTTGTAATTCATTGATTGAGAGTAGAAATCGAAATATTTTTTTTGTCCGAATCTATGGTGATTGCGAAAATCGTAAGTGATGCGTATATTACGCAATCTTAATGTCCATGATTCTCAAGTTTCATTCTGACGTATGCTACTATAGTGTAGATATCGCACAATCAAGGTCAAGCTGGCATGTAGTAGTATGGTTTGTGAAAGGCTCAATACAAGTAGATTGCAATAAACTGACGGAATTTATGAATTGGTTTATAGGACTCACAAATTTATTGAGATTCTTGCGAACACCTTCAGTGTTTATAAAGAATCCTTTATTAATGGAAAAAAAAAATTTTTTTTTAATGTTTACGCATTAATTTTTATGCACATACATTTAAGGACGTCTGACGTAGTGGGTAATTCATTGAATTTGACTTTCCAGAGGCCAGTTCGCTGCATTTCACTGTGAATGGTCGTTAACTCATCCAGAAGATGCAAGAATTATCGAATACAGACGAGGAGACGGTTCTCTACAAAGATATAATCGTAGTTGGTGCGTATAAAAAGAAGATAACAACATGCAGACTATAAAACGAGATATATTATACATATTTGTTTAATTAGGTAATGGTCCCGGAGGAATATTTCTTTCATATATGCTCAATGGCAATTGGCCTTACTGCACAGGCCAGCCACATCCTGGAGACGAAATGCTTTCAGCAAGATTAAATTTTGTAACTCAAGGAATGCACGACAAAAACCACGAGGAACGCCATGAGGAAGAAGGCGAAATAGTCAAAACAGATACTGTAATACATCAGCATATAGAAAAACACGAGCAGTCAATAAACAAGAGTGCTAGATCCAAAATCAGTCTCCTACGATGTTCACGCAGTGACTTAGAAATTCTGGCAAGTGGCATGGAAGGTCGAGGTACTTTTAGACCCTTGGCCCATCTTTTCGATCAACTGCAACATCCATGCGTGGACGCAGGCCGGAATCTACCAGGATTGCTCGCCTGGCGATCTGCCGAGCATTATCCGGAGCATAAAGTAATTGATCACGTCGTGCTGGGAAAAGGGCCACCTGGTGGTGCATGGCAATTTATGGATCCGAATGTCTTGACAGTCAGTCTCAATCGATGGATGTCCTTACCGGGATTGGATCTACAAAAGTGGGAGGCTCTGCTGGAAACTGAACAATTGCGCAAAACAGCGATTCTCCGTGAACGTTTCAACGACACATGTATCTCTTCCTCCGAACAGAAAATTAATACAGTTGAGACTATAAGGAGAATTCCAGTTGGTGCTGTTGCTGCTTATTACAAAGATTACGTGAATAGACAAGGCCTAGCCAAGTATTTCAAAAGGTTGGATTTAAATTGACAAGAAAGATTTCGCTCTTCTTTTTATTTATGTAAATAAAATATTTATTTTTTGTAGTGGGAGAACAGTAACGTCAGTGCGACCAGTACCAGGGTCAAAGGACACTGAAGATCACTATAATTGGACGATAGAGGGCTATGAAAACTGCAGTGGCCGAAGATTTTGTTACAAGTCCAAATATGTAGTGCTTGCAACGGGAACAACGAACTCCTTCAATCGGCTTGGAATACCCAATGAAGAAAGCCAGTCTAGTTGGGTCACTCATGATCTTAATGATCTTGAGTCACGATTGGATCGATTGGCAGGGAAATGTCAAAAATGTGCAGCTATGAGAGACAGTAAAATTGATCCTGTCTTGGTAATTGGTGCAGGTTTAAGTGCTGCTGATGCGATAATGGCAGCACGTTGCAGGGGCATTCCTGTAATTCATGCATTTCGAGAGGTATCAGATGACAATCTGGGCGTCAAACTAAGTGCCAGTGTCAGTGATAGGTTGCAATCACTTCCAATTTCAATGTACCCCGAGTATCATCAAATTTACGAGATGATGGCCGATGGTAGGAATCATCGACTGTACAAGGCTCTTCCGGGCTATAGACTTGTCGATCTTGGCGTCAGATCAAATGACTCGAATAAAACTAAGGAGCGAAGAGTCTCTCTACAATCGCCTAATGGACAAATTTATACTTTTCGAGTTTCTACCGTGGCTATTCTCATTGGTACGTTACAAATTTTATCCATCAACAATATAAATTTTACTACAATACAATAATAATTCAATTGTTCTGTTATAGGGTCCAGACCTGATTTATCCTATCTCGGAGACTACGCTGAAAAATTCGGAAAAGTCGTGGACAAACCCATTGACGGTCGCGCTAATCCGATTGAAATCGACGATTTTACATACGAAGTTATTAAATCACCGAGAAACGGACTTTATGCAATTGGTCCTCTGGTAGGAGATAATTTTGTGCGGTTTATACTTGGTGGTGCGTTTGGTGTTGCGGCCCATATACTTCGTACTTTTGAAGCCGAGTAAATTATTTTCATCCAACATAAGTATAGTGAATTTCTTATAAGTGAGACGTGGACGTCAATCGGTGCTGTGTAATGTATCATAGGAGTCAATGCATTCTTGTAATTCTGATCCTGTTTTTTTATTATTTTATTTTATTTTATTTATA
>JABSMT010048748.1:0-13782 GCA_018902335.1 Eumacrocentrus americanus
TATCTTGTGTAGTTTGCGAGATATTTCGAAAAATTTGAATGAACGACTTTATTGAGAACAAATATTTGTTAAAAATAAAATTGATTATAACTCGAGAACTATGCATGATACAACAAAAATGCATAGAACCTTTTTTATACAGAATTCAATTCTCGACAAAAAAGGGCTGATGCAATTTTATCGTATCTCTCATAGTTTCCGAGATATTTGAAAAAATGTAAATTTCTAAAATTTTTGATAAATTGTCAACTTATCTGGTTTTACCGTTTAATGACAAAATTCAACACATTTCAGAGCCAAATTGTTGTCAACGTAGCAGAGATAAACATCAACTGATTTCTAGTCATTAATAACCGCCGTCGAGCTGCTTTACACCCTCAGACGAACAATAACGTGAGACCACCACATTTCTGTTTGCCAAGATAGTTCGGCTTGAATCGAACAAATTTATTTATATAACAACTCAAAATGGAAAAGCTTCTATCAAAACGTAAAAAATACAAGGCTCCCTTTTTGTATAAAGGCATCGAGTCATCTGAAAGTGATGGCGAAGATGATACAAACGTGGGTCCAACGGCGTTCATCTACAAAGTAAAGTTGAACGTTTGTATATCATCAAACACATTCACGGAGATTGACAGCATCTTAGCACCATTAGCTGCTACAGTCATCGGTCACATTGTCCACAAGGATAAGAATTGGAGCATTGCTGGAAGCATCTTGACCAGCCATTTAGCAGGAGCGCTACTAGAGGCAGGTGGACGATACCTATTGCTTAAACCTCCTGACCGTCTTGAGTCCAAACCCGGAATCAAATTCGAGAAAATCGGAGTCGAGGTCAAGGGCTACTATAAGCGCCGCAGAGGTCTAGGAAATGTGTCGCTCCTCAACGATGAAATATCTGGAAACATCGTCTTGGAACCTAAAGCATCCCGGCTCGTTTTAGCTCCCCCAGGCTATTATTCACTATCGTTGAAGTACGATGCATCATTTCGATTGGAACCAGCTACGGAGATTGAAGACTACTACAAGCAAAATGGTTATGATATTCGACAAAATATATCTCGTACTGTCGATTTGGATTTTCAAAAATTAAGCCATTTGATTGATTATAAAGATGATTATATGAGTAAAAGTTGTGCAAAGGTATGGGAAGATTCTCTGACCCATTACCTTGCATTGAGAGAGAACGCGAATGTTCTGGTCTAATCACTCATTATATTAGCAATCGGATTCTATGAATTCAATAATTCATGCAGTTGATAATGTATCGTGTAAAATAAATAATCATTTTTCTATTTGTTGCTTGATATAAAAAAATATTTGAGTCTTTTTTTTTTACTATTCATATGCCCAAGGGGAGTTATTTTTATTATTAAAAGAATTTTTATGACAACTGAGAGCATTTTTCTGATCATTACAAATCTATTTTGAGATGTTACATGAAGAGTTTATCACTCCAATAATGACTATGACCTTTTTTGCAGGGAATTAAATTCTCTACATAATTGTTTATCTGCAATTTTTAAGTTAACAATCATTTTCATGTTCTAACAATTGGTGTAATTAGATACTTGCTTTTAAAATTCAGAGACATGTTTTGTTCAATGGAACAAGACTAGGTCGCATAGCAATTATTCTTTCATTCTAAATGATTTTCCATATACAAACGATAAAATATGACATATAATAGTATATCTCAAGTAATTTAATAACTATGAATAATTAGCAATAAGTAACAGTGCCATTCATCTAAACCCTTTACCAAAAGCTGCTTGGTCACTGTAGTAATCGAAAGAATAAATTTGAATTAACAGACAATAATTCAATAACTATCATCTGCATTACGTTCATTGATATATTATCCATATATCTCAATTTCTGGCAACTGATTCCCCACCTTTTGAAGGATTAGAACCTTCCCATTATCGTCGCAGAGGTAAACACATTCCTCAATTCAACTGTCATCATCACTCGGACTATTCAATCAAGACAACAAAGTTTTACCATTGTGTTTCAGTCTCTCAGAGCATTTAGAACAGTTGGGCTCATTACTTCGATCAAGAGTTTCAAGTATTCTGCACATAGTATAACTTGCATCACGATTACCATGAGTGCAAAGGTATTGCAAAAAACTGATTCTCATGAGAATGGTATTGAAAAAAGAGTACTAAACATTCCAAGTGGATGCGTTTCAACAGCCTTTGTTTACGATGTAACGCTCAACATTTCCATTGAGGGAGAAACGTTGCGTGATCTCTACAAAGTGATCAAACCATCGACTGCTGCATTCGTCGGACACATTGTCCACACATATAAAAACTGGAATATTGCTGCTAACATCATCACACGACATTTGTCGAATGAATTGCTGACAATCATGCCTAGAATTGATGTGACTCAATGGGAAACAACTGTTCATGCTAAGGGCTACCATCATCTCGATGAAACTACCGACAATCTGTACATTGTCAATGACGACAATATATCTTTCAACGAAGACATGCGACCTCAACAGAGCATCTACATATCAAACCCTGCACATTATGCCATTAATCTCAAGTACTCTGGAAACGTGTACTTGTGTCCAGCATTCGAATCTCAACGGTATTACATGGAACAGGGTTACGAGATTCAATGTGGTATTTCGCCCAATATCGAATTGGATTTTCGTCAAGTTGCCCATTTCATTAATTTTGAGGGCGAATACAATTGTGCTGAAATGTGGGAGGCCTCTCTGATACATTATTTGAGCTCAAGACGTAATCGTTACTGCTAAAGACATTTCCAAAGACGTTGTTCAAATTTAAAGTATATTTAAGACAAGAGCTAAATGCCTTTTAATGTAGCAGAGGTAAACATCAACAACTATCTAATCGTCACCCATCATCACATAGCTACCGCCTATAATATCATCAGCTGCTGCAATCATTGGTTACATTGGTCACAAGATCCAAAATTAGAGCATTGTCAACGGTTGAGGATGACTATTATCTGGAGCCATAGATGTGCGACCTTGAACTAATTTGATGGTCATGCCGAAGCTTCTTTCATTGATTATATGTTTACCAGTTGTTGTGATTAATGATATTCTCTGAATTATGACTTCTCTGAACAGATATATTTGTTTAAATAACGTGATAAGTTTGTTCTAATTACTAACTAATGTTTATAGTAACAATCTGATTTTGTAATTTGAATAACTCATACAATTAATAATGAATCTTGTGAAATAAATCATAATTTTTCCATTTGTTTCTTAATAAAAAAAATACTTGGATCTTCTATTTTACCATTTGAATTTTTTTCCCGCGCACATGCGCAGTCCAATCCCTCCTCGGCACGGCAATTTTTGAGGTTAGGTCGCGAGTTAGTAGAGGTTATTTCGGCGATTTGTGTGAGAACATTTCTGATTAATAAAAAATATATATTGAAAGATCATTGGAAGGGTTCGAGAGTCAGTCACAAAATGTCGATGATTTTTCGGAATTTATTGACGAAACTCCAACGATGTCCTTGTCAAGTTTCAAAGTACTGCACTACTGTAACTGCTGTAGCTGATGGTCAGCTCGAAAACAAAAGTATCTTTCCAATAATATCTGAGGTTACGTACATCAATGATGATCTGATTTACCAGAAGAAACGACAAGCCTGGATTGATAATTTAGACACTATCGAAGAGAAAAAGTTGGGATTGATGACTCTGCATCCAGATGTATTTGCTACCCGGCCAAGAGTCGATATTTTGTACCAAAATATCAGATGGCAGAGGATGTACAAATTTGTCGTGAGTATTATTTACTCTCACAGTTTGTTTTTTTTTTTCAATTTCGATATTAAAATAAAACCTCAATCAAATACTAATTCGTGATTTACAGAACTTCACCCACGTGAAGAACAGAGCTGAGATGAGAGGTGGTGGACGTAAACCCTGGCCACAAAAGGGATTGGGTCGTGCTCGTCATGGAAGTATTCGTTCGCCACTGTTTAAGGGCGGTGGTATTGTCAATGGTCCAAGATCTCCAACAACACACTTCTACATGCTTCCATTTTACACTCGAGTTCTTGGTCTGACAACAGCTTTATCAGCCAAATTTGCCCAGGACGATTTACGAATAGTCAATGATCTTGAAATTCCAACTAAAGATCCCGCCTACCTGAAATCTCTCATAGAAGAACGACACTGGGGTCCTGCTGTGCTTTTTGTCGACACCGAGGACCTTATGCCAGAGAATATTTCTCTGGCTGCTGATGAAATAAATCACGTCAATTTGATGCCAGTATATGGTATGTGTTATTGTCTCCCGTTATTTAAAAAGAATTCTTAAAATATACAGTTTATTTATTGTTTTTTCTTTCAGGATTGAATGTTTACAGTATGTTGAAACACGATACGTTGGTGCTGACAGAACGTGCTGCTCGTCAAATAGAAGACAGGATCCTGTATCAATTCAATAGGTCAGACTCACGAAAGGTGGTCAAAAAATTCAAGCTCAGTCAAGTTTAAAGTGGGAATGTTATTGTACAAATTTTATAGCTATTAATAAACTGAAAAATCCAACTGTAAATGACATTCATCAACCTTTTCATTTACAATTACGCTATTCCATAATTGAATAAATCGTCATCTTTTTCTTATGCTCATTGAACTGCATGATTTTTTCAAAATTGGCTGGAACACGGAGAAAAGATTGATTATAAAAGCATTGAAGTTGACAAAATTTGATGATAAATAAAAAATAAAGAAGTTACCCGTGGTGTTGGATCAGTGCCAAGCATCTTTTCACGTATTGCCCATCGAACGTCGTTGTGTCTATTGTCCCCTAGAAACGATACTTTCTTCCACTCTTTTTGGTACTTCTGATAAAGCATAACTGGATCGGACTTGACTGGTTGGGCAGAGCGTTGTGCTTCAGGATTCAATTTCCATGGTCTTATAACTAAAAATATAAAATATATACATGAAGAATAACATCCAACACAACTAGTCGATTAAAAATGAAACAAAATGACTTTATAATTACATGATTTGGGTCGTGAACGAGACGAACTCCTGGATGGATTCCTCAGGCGTTCTTTTTGTCCAGTAGGATCAGAAGCCACACTCTTTGACCTGCCTCGTCGCGGAACTTGCTCCGACAATTCAGGTGCACTGATTGTTCGTTCAGGAATCTTACTGATTTGGTCTACATCACTTGGCATTGCTTTCTCGATTTTTTTTGTACGTTGTGGTGGTTCAGGAACTGCATTTTCTTTCCTACGTTGTACAGGAGGATTGACTACTCTTTTCTGTTCCCTTCTTGGAGGACTTGGTGATTCTTTTCTACGAGAAACTCGAACCAATCTCTCAGTAGGTTTAATATCGTCGTTTGTCTCAGACTCTGGCACACATTTGATTTTTATCTTGACAACAGAGTCTTGAGGAGCGACATTGGGAGACGAATTTTCTTTTGCTCCTTCGTTTACTAAATCTAGAAGGGATTGACGTTGTTTAAGGAAAATCTTTTTCTTCGTTTCCTCTCTCCATTGCTGGCGTTCACGTTCCTTTATTTTTCGATGTAATTTCAAATCTAGAGGAAAAAAAAGCAAGATAGACCAAGCGTTAAAATTTGAATTGGTTGTCTGTGAAGCCGTTAAAAACCGTTGCTTACCTTTCATGAATGCCTGCAATTGCTTTGCTGTAATGCCAACGAATCCCAGGGAATTGAGCACTGAAAGGACCTCACGAGGATCGTCCACTATTTCTGGCATTGTGATAATAATTGAGAAAATATTTCTTAACAATAAATAATTGTATTATCAGATTTTATAAACGAAATCCCTTTGGATTCGTTGACATTAGAGAAACAAACACATGTTCACGCAGCAATACCCCCGTTTTGCCTCAAACAGCACGGTCATTGGAGGTTATTTCCAAGATGGCCGACCATTATCAAGGTGGATATCCACCAGATGTTTTGGAATCTGATGAAAAGACACACAGAGCATTCAAAAAGTCGACTATCAACAGAGAAACGGTATAAAACCAGAACAATTTTGTCGAAATTCCATCTTTATCTCCACTTTATGTGCTAAAAATTGATGTTGATAAATCATTTTCATTATGCACTCCATCAATGTTGTCATTTTATTGGTAAAATATGTTAGATATGTACAATATTTAGATGAATATTGGAGTATAAGCAATATAGGAAAGGTATTTCTTTATGTTTTTGTTCTGTTGCAGGCCCAGTCACAGTGTAAAATGTTTCCTATACAAATCTGGAAAAAAGTCTTGAAACAGATTAATCATTCAACCAGTCGAATATCCAGATACTGGTACGACATGGTAAACATAAGATTCTTATTTCAAATCGTACGGAAAAATGGAGGAAGTTATATATGCAAAAACGAAGTTCCTGTCGTAAGAATGAAATTCAAGATAATAGGACTCTGAAGGAAATTATCACGAGTTTTCATCAGCCCAGTCATACGAGCAATTCAATACTTTACAAATAGTTCTACGTGATATCTTGGGAGCAATGGCAATTGGCAAGCAATTTCCAAGATCAGCATGTACACATTAATTATATATGCGACTTAATCAATTCGTCGTAGTTACCAAAGTAAAAAAAAAGAAAACATAATAGTTGTACTTTCTGCATAGCAGTCGAATGTTTATCGAGACTCTCTTGTTCTTTTCACGTACTACGTTTACAATTTTGTATTCTCACTGCTGTCAGATCAGTATCGGTCAATTTATTCAAATAATTTCAATTATTTCTGTTATACTTAATTGATCTGCGATGTCGTTATTCAATGGGAGTGAATCAGAGCTAGAAAGTCTTTCCGAAGATATCGAAAAACTATCAACAAATGCAACTACGCCTAACTGTGATGGATTCATCTACGATGTCACATTGGCACTGTCTATCTTTGCAGATTCATTGAAGAATGTTGAGGAAGTGATTTTCGAGTCAGTTGCTACAGCCGTTGGTGATATGATGCATAAATACAGCATGTGGAAGGAAGCAAGTCCCATTATTTTCGAAATCTTGAAAGTTAAACTTCTGAACTGTGAAAAGCCTAAAACTAACGAATCTCCAGTCAAGTGGAACGTTACTGTTTACGTTAGTGGCTATCACTTCGCAGGAACATGTATGGACGATCTTCCAATTGTTTATGACGCTTTGACTTACGTTGGATGTATGAAGCCGAAGCCCAGAAAAGCCAAAACACCTTCAAGTTTCATCTCATGTCCAATTGGTCTAAACTACACGTTAAAGTTTTTCCTCAGTCCTGCCATTGAAATTGCAAAGCCATTCTATAACTCGAAAGGATTTCATGCTTATAAAAATTCCAATTCAACACTTCTTGATTTGGAGAAGATTCTGCATACTGACGAAGAAAAGGCGGATGAGGACTACAATCATCAAGATGTATGGAACGCTGCTCGGGAATAATTAATTGAAATATGGTACGAGAAAAACGGCCACATTTAATTTATTCCTTATTTCTCATTTCATAAAAGGAAAGAAATTAATGGTAAAATCACTATTATTTGTTATTCTGCTTTCAAATACTTATCTTCTAAATTATTATAACTGTTTTGTTCAATAACGGTATTTGTATTGAAGTAAAAAAACAGAATTAAAAAATTTAAATACAAAATATTGGTCGCATCGAATATGTTACATAAAATTAGTTTTAATTTTTTCAGAGCGTCCATATAGTAATCCTAAGACTGATACTTTTACGAAACTGATCTTTCAGTTTACAATAAAAATGTGATACTGATAGTTACGATAAAACAGAAAAAATAAACACTCTGATAATCATGCTTTTCAAATGAATTTGAGGGGGGCAAAGGAAATTGCGATGAGGACTATGCGTTCAAGCGTCGAGCAAGCGTTCCGGAAACTCTTGAGAGTCAAATCCAACTAAAATATAAAAAAAATTGACAAATAAATATAAAAATATATATGGCGTATGTTAATACGTGTATCAGATGGTGGACAAAATTTTGTATAAATTTTTTTTCGTCCCCTTGATAGTTCACTTTTGAGAAACGTCGTATTGCGTTGCAGTTAATTGTTTCTGTACGCGTCGCCGGTCTTCAGCCACAACCAAACGGGTACAGTTGAGAATTGGTGCTCAAGTTGATCAGACTTGCATCTTTGAGCTGTCTTCCATACTAGGACGTTTTTTTCCATCTGAAGAACAATCTAACAAGCTGTTCTGTCTAATACCAGCAGCTATTTCCGTCTAACTCCAAGATGAGTGGAAAAAAAGAAGAAAAAACCGTCGATTCCTGGGGAAATGGTGTCGAAAAATTGTCAATAAGTGCCCTTCCTTCATCATTTCCTACTGCTGAGGGATTCATATACGACATCTTGCTGAAAATGTCGGTTGTCTCTGATGATACTGCACGCTATTCTGACATGATAACAGCCGCACTGGCTACGGCTGTAGGCCATATCATCCACAAGCATGAGGCGTATAAGGACGCTGGAGATATTCTCTTCAAGTATCTGTGGGCAAAGCTGCAGAACGCTGTGCCTCCTAAAAGCCGGCAGACTGTACTACAGGAGCATGAATTTAAAGTGTCCATCAGCGGATCCTACTTTGGACCTAAATTTATAAGACATCTCCCAATGGTCTATGACTGCATCATGGCTTATTGCGGATTGATGGAAGCGAAATCCCAATGCCCTGAGTCTATTCACTTCGGCTCGATTGTCTTTAAGTACGACATAACAGTCTTCTTTACACCGGCATTGAAAATCGCTTCGCGACTCTACGATTCAAAAGGATTCGCCCCAGATAAACTGTATTATTATGATACACGATGTGACTTTTCTGAAGTATTGAATCTAATTAAACACGGGGAGGAGTACAACGCTACAACTGTATGGAACGCGGCTGTGGAGCAATTGATTCAGAGATTCGCCAATGATCAACAAAACTCGGATGGATGGTAGATGTGGCCGAAGACTATCATCGTGGATTTATATAATTAATTTTTTTAATACTAATACCTATTTTCCAATAATCATTAAAACTTTGAAGATTATCAGTTTGTTATTCAACTTTGCAAACACATTATTTGGAAATACTTAAGAAAAAAGAAGAGTCATTATAACTGATAAGTTACATTTCAGTGTTAACATTGTTTGCACCTACAATTTTCATTATGTATAATCAATAATTATTACGTCGTTCATATTTTGCTGTAATACATTCTTAATTGTTCCAGAAATTCAAATAATCTATAATATAAAAATTTTGTAACACTTGAACTGTTTTATTAAAGTAAATTCTTATTTGTAATAAACCAAGACACGTTTGTAAAAAAACAGTTGAACCGATTAAAAATGTAATTGATACATATATGCTTTTGGCTTTAAATAGTTCTTTTGATGTTTATCGAAGTATCTATCTGCCACAAGATTTCCATGATAAAGAGCCTACAACGTAGAAAAAAATAAGCACTTTCTTTGAACTAAATGATATCGAAAGAAGCCATATACACAAGTTAGTAAGTATAAGTAGGTATTTTCAAATTAATACTCGCGAACTTTTGAGGAAATAATTAGGATACAGAAAAGAAAAAAAAATCAAATTTGCAAAAAAGTAAAATCATACCTAGTTGGATAGACTAATAGAACTATCTGTATTTGTGACGATTATAATAATTATTTCTGTGTAATACGTCCTCTACAACGGAGGTATTTATATACGAGATCTCTTTGATATGTCTGCCTTCTTCGATTTGACTTTAAGCAAAATGTTGAGTGTAATGGAGCAGGCCGGGTGATTGTAATACCACGACTGTATCGGAAACGGCTGTACAATTGATTGATCTAAACGATCAGCAAGTCATGGATGCGCGACTCCATAACAATCAAATACAACAATACCCGTGGTGATCCTCTAGCTGATCAAAATTCACATGAACTCATTATTTAGGAAGCTTTGCATTCACAAAACTCTTTTCACTATACAATATTCCTATGAGAAGCCTGAAATGTAGAAGAAATAATAAGCACCTCTCGTTTATATATGTACATATTTTTTAAATTTCTTCATTTATTCTGAACGATTAGATGCTTATAATTGACTTCCATAATTATTTTTGAATTTCACTAAGTAAATGAATATGATATACGGAATTATTTCACGCTTGAACTCCAACGATACCACGTACGAATGCGCAGAAGCACATACGATAAGGTCTAAAGATATACAGCAGAGATGAACGTTAACTTTAGTATAACAACCAAGGTACCAGCATGAAGTATCCATCGCCAACAACAACAGTAGTCGCCAGTGCTTCTTTAATTTTTGCTGCACTATCCGGTTGGTTGTTGTCCGACGACATTGCACTAATTAATTGGGCAATAATTGATCAATAAATAATTAATAATTCCAGGATATGAAGGAGCGAAAATAACAAAATTCGAGTTACCAGTTGCGGTGCACAATGGAACGGGACCAGTGGAATTGGCTTGTATCTATCAAGTCAACGAAGACGAGAATGGTCTTGTAATAAAGTGGTACCACAATATGGAGCAGATCTATCAGTGGATTCCACCGAGTAAGTTAAAAATTTTTCTCTTCTATCTTCTTTTCATTGAATAATCTTACTGAATCTTTGTATTAAATTGTTTTTTATCCAGTGACCCCACAAGACATTGGAGTGATTGCCGGTTACACTGAATATCCAGCGGAGAACATCGATCGACCGTTGTCCCACTCGATTATTCGCTTGAAGAAGGTCAACCTCGCCATGACTGGCGACTATACCTGCAGTATTAGCACCTTCCTTGAAGATGATATACAGACGAAAAGAATGACTGTTTATGGTAACATCAAGTCCAATTGAGTAGTAAAGCAGTAAAAGGAGATCTCAAAAATTATAAAAATTTTAGGCACTTCAATTTTTACGAATATCTCGAAAACTTTGAGAGATACGAAAAAAACCTATTGAACCTTTTTTATAGGAAATTGAATTCTCTACAAAAAAGGTTCTTTGTATTTTTGTCGTATCTCGTATAGTTTTCGAGATATAATCAATTTTGTTAAAGATTTTAATGAAAAAGTTATCTCGACTTATCTCATTTTACCGCTTCACTACAGAATTCTATTTAGAAAGAGATACCACAGGATACTATTTTTTCAGAAGATTCTATTACAAACGTCTATTATGACTAATATTCATTCAAGTTTACCCGTAAATTTTATTCAAATCAATCAAGTTCCTTTATAAGAATTCTGTTTTTAGTTTCAAATGCTTCATGCATTCGTCTTCATTCTTCAAAAGAAACAGCAAAAAATAACCCGTAGTGTCTCCCCTCAATAAATAATAATAAATATGAAATGATTGATGATTTATCGTATTTCAGTTCCTGATGAAGAATTAAATATCCATGCCAAATCCTACAACGAAACCCACGTTAATCTGACGTGCATATCCAAAGGAGCTCGACCAAGACCGAGTTTAACAATTATTGTCGACAAACAGCAGCTCGATGACCACAGTATTCTCGTGGAGAATTATCGAGACTATCCGTGGATCAAACAGGAAACAATTGTTCCAGATTTCTCTAATCCCGTGATAATTCAATGCGAAATTTCCATACCTGGAACTGGCTATCGTCGACGAGAGAAATTAGTTTACTATCCCAGTATGCACTTTCGCAACTAGGTACATCTATTTGTTGATAAAAGTGATTTATCTGTAGGTGTTAAAATAAAGAGGAATAATGCTGTCCTAGATACACTGCTGTTTATTGATAATTTTCTTCATGATTATTTTCGTATTCATACGAGCTTCTTTTCTTTAATATGTTCTTTAGAATAACGTGTATCGATTCTTCAATAAGGCAATAATATTGAATTAATGCTATTACTATGTTAAGAGGCTTTAAAAAAATTGTTTGGTTGATGTTGATACATAAATAAAAATAAAACTCAGTAAGCTGTGGTAGTCTACTGGATCGTGAAATACTTGTCCGCACTTCCGTTTCACTGGGCAATAGGTCGTCAATATATCGATTCTATATTGCAATGGACCACCAGCATCATCCCCATATAACGGAACATTGTCCCTAAGAAGCCAGGGTAATAGATGCTAATGAATCATGAAGAAAAAAAGCACGATGACGTTGATGTAGTCAAAAATTAGGTTGGCCTCTCTTCGACATCAACAATAGCGAGTGTATTGACTGAATAATTTTTTTTTCACGGCACCCCATATGCTTAACTATCTAGATTGATGGCCAAAGACGGCCTCAGTGAATCGTCGACTAAAGGCAAATCACAATGATTTGACGTTTTTTGTGATTTTTCTAGAGAGAAATTGACCTTTTCAATTCTTTATTGTTGAAAATGGGAGGAAGTCGGGCACGTTCAATAAAATATAACTGAAAACATTCAAAAAAATCGGCTTAGTCACTTGCCTCCGACTTTTCATCACCTCTCTGACTTAGGGAACATATATAAAAACGGATTATATCTCGAAAAGTATGCGAGATACGACAAAAATGCAGAAGGCCTTTTTTGTAGAGAATTCAATTCCCTACAAAAAAAGGTTCAATAAAATTTTTCGTATCTCTCAAAGTTTTCGGGATATTTGTAAAAATGAAAGTGTCTAAAATTTGTCATAATTTTTGAGTTATCTTCTTTTACCGCTTCACTACTGATTTGTTGGCAATAATGTTTTATTAATGGTAGTGACCTCAATTCTTTACTTGAGTCATGATTAACAAAAGCCACTTTTGGCACGAAACTCGTTGCTTCCGAAGAAATACTTTTCCTAACACTAAAGCGATGAAAAAGTAAAAATATTTCGAAAGTATTGATTTTTTCAAAGTAAATAATAGATTGATCGCCTTACGAAAAATAATCTATTATTGTTTGTAATTTGTAAAGCGAAGCCACAAATTATTGAGGAATTAAAGTTAATTATACACTACATAGTTACATATTCATTAATATATGTATATCATCTTCACAAAGATGAAGATTAATCGCCGATTGTGTCGAGCATCAATTTTTTTAGAGCTCATCATGTCATGTAAAAAAATGAGCTACAAAATGATATGCACATATTACGACCAGGAAGTGATCGTATAAACGCGCAAAAGTGGATATAGTGGGTCTACGCAACATGTAAATACTAATTCTCAAGTGGTTGTGTATCATGATGTAGGCGGGAAGTCAACGGGGGCGCGCTGGGGATGAAGAGATGCAGGGCAAGTGGGGGGTGGATTAATTTGAAGAGGAGCTGAAGAAGGACGAGGAGTCGCTCTGAAGCTCCTGCAGTGTCATTCGTACGTTGGCTTTCATCCTGACAGGTAAGTCTACCCAGGACCATCATCTTTCGTTCATTTCTTCTCTCATTTAATCATCATCCTTCTGCTGTAACCAAACGAATCGTGTTCATTAATTATTTGGTGATTTTATAGAAATTGACAAAAAAAAAAAACGAATCTTGGGCCTAAGAGATTTACCTGCACGTAGAAGAAAAGATGAATCGACTCTGCATAGCCGTCTTCCTTGCAGGTAATACACATTTTTAATAATATTCCAAGTGTAATCAGTCCTCCGATTGATGCTATGCTTTGGGGGATTTATTTCAAAATAATGAGCTTTATCATCGGAAATTCTCAGACACTAATCCCATCAAAGACTGTCGCTGATACCTTTGATAAACAGATTAACCCACGTACAAAACGTTGATTAAAGTAATGAATGTACTGCAATTAATAATGAGTGAAAATAAATATTTATAAATTAATA
>JABSMT010048749.1:0-25834 GCA_018902335.1 Eumacrocentrus americanus
ATTACAGATATATGTAAATATTTGTATTATAATATTTTTTCAATGTGAAATGAAGGGTTTTCTTGTCAAATTAAATCTTCTTTTAACCTTCAAGGCAAAATCTTCTGTGTCACGAGAGATCTCTCCTTAAGCGTCTTTATATTTAAATGTAGTTATTTTTTTTCGTTGTCTATCAGTATAGGTTATGTATATTCAATCATAGGAGCTAATAAAAGATTGATGCAGCTCTCAGGTGTGTGTTGATAATAAATGAGAAGACAGAACAATAAATACATCAACGGGAGCTCGCGAAAAATTTGTTGCCATCATGGCCGCGATCGGTCAACGATAATGACGTCACGACACCCTAGGAATATCAGTGTTGCCACGTCTAGGAACTTTTGCCATTGTTACCATTAAATTTAAATTGGTGGTTGGACATTCAAATGCCGTGAAATAGGAACAATGTTAATGCATGATTACTGTCTGTATATATTTTACAATCTCAGAAAAACATGTAATGGGAGAAATCCAAAAATTTTTCAGATTCTCTTTTAACATCACGGACGTTTAAATTTCCTGTTTGTCAATAAAGACACCTTATTAGCCAATGAGAAATCACTATATGTATTTTGAGTGATTAAAGATAAATATTGCCGTCAACAATGAGGATATGAAAGTCTGAGAGTTCAAACATCACGTATGAACGATTGCTGCACTTTCAATCCACTCAGATTATACTTTTGTATTATTAACATTAATGTTGGCAGTCACTAACTTATTACCTTTGTAGTTAGGCACTGAATGGAGCGACCTACATCGACAGATGTATGTACACGTATGTTACAGGTCTGTGTCTGCCGCAGAGAACAGCTGAGATTGACCGCGACGGTTGCAGCAGTTCATAATAATCTGAACGGTGCTAACCCAAGTAGCTGCTGCTTATGGTCGCTAAAAGATTGCAAATCGCCGCAGGCGGGCGTTTACATTTACTCACTGTCTTCCCATCTTTACATAACACACATACACAAAGTAAGTAAGCCTTATTTTTCTTCTTATTTTGATTAGTTGGATTATTGGGCTCATGGTGACCAATGTTTCGCCCTAATTACCTTTTAAGATTAAAAAAAAAAACGACGTAGTATGAACTTGACTGGAAACTAATACAACAACATTTTAATTTACTAGATTCTTCTAATCTTAAACGAGTTAGCGCATCATGATTACCTACATTAATGTAATTGCTCGACGACGAAGAGCATAAATGATCCATCAACGCGAGAGACTTTAGCTCAAGTTAGTTAATCGAGTTGTGTTGGAGTTTATATAGACATGCCTTAAAGCAATGAACATAAAAACGGTGAACGGACACTTGATTACTGTTGGAAATTTTATACGACTAAATATAGCAACTACATTTTTAGTGTTACAATTCATATGTATATGAATGAATACAATTTAATTCTTTTGTCGAATAATTCGTGATGAATTGATGATTAAACACTAAATGGAAGTACATAATATGCTGCTTCAATTGATAAGTGATCCGACTGACCTGACGCAAAAGCAATTAATGTATATTAAACCTTCAGCAGTTGCGCTATATGAGATTCTCTCACATTTACACGCGTTTTCCTATTTTGTGCCCATAGGCGCGCGTGTTGACGGGTTAGAATTTTGGCCTGAGGCCCCCGAAATGATGAAGAGCGATAAGACATAAATAGTTGATATCTGACGTCTTTCAATTCGTCCCCTTATACCTAGTATTTAAGGATCACTTATTAGGCGGGTCACGTTACTGCTCAGTAGTCAGAGTGCCTCTCGGTCGTCGTATAATCTATCAGAAATCAGCCACGAGACTATTATAAAGTCTATCGAAAGTGAAATCTCGAAGGTCATGTCCAAAAAACCATTGTATTCATCGACATTTGCATTTGCCTTGTCCTCAAGTTTATATTATGTCGACACACATCCGTTCATCAATGATACATACATGCAAGCAGAAGAATAAAATCAACTATGTATTGACGAAAACATCATGTTCCAGGCTGATTAGACAGAGTGGCAGCTGTTCCAATTGTTAACTGTTCTGCATGGGACCGGTGGTTATTAGATGGATTAGATCGTACCAGACCCGTTCCGCACGAGACATAGCATGGTAACATCCGGTAAGTCGCTACTTACTTACTTACTTACTTACTTACTCACTTACTTACTCACTCATCTAGGTGCTCCACTAATTAGCCACTTACCTGCGACGATTTCCGTTGCTTCGAGATTATCGTCGCATAACTTGCTGCGGGGTAAATATTTGATTCAAGGATCTTGTTGACGCGTGCGCACGATTGCCCTGACACACAGAGAGGCATAATATAACCGCGCCGTGATTTCTCGTGGACGTGGACCGACGGTTCGTGACTCATACTCTTCGCGCCTTTTACACACGAACGTCACATTTTTTGCTGTCTATCGTCTATGTTATTTACATAACTTCTATCTTTGCTATCACAATCACGTGTGTCTAATTGCACTCATTGACGTTGGATAAATTTTTCAGAAAATTCATTGACCAATAATATCACGTGAAATGAAAGAACGATAAAGACCAATATTGCCCCGAGTTTTTACTTCATTTGCAGACAATTACGTCGTCACTATTGCCACTTTTTTGATGCCTGCCACTGGGCCTCACTTTCATCCTGGTCTTTTTTTTTCTTTGCTTGAGAGATATCCAACTCCTTCTCTATGACTATCTATTACCCGTACAAACTCTCTGTACTCAGAAACTTCTGACCTTTTACCTCTTAAACTTTAACCGGTATTCTCTGATGGTGCATTTTTATGTAAGCGTGAACCTGTCGACACGCTTAAGCAGTATAAGTATGTGAGATTTAACCTTCGACAGATGCATCTGTGATTTATGACCGTCGTGGAAATGTAAAAGTAATGGTCAGTTTAAAGCTGCAGTAAACTTGGCTTCCTATACTTTCCTGGGGCCGCTGACTGTTCAACTCAACTTTATTCTCGTAACGCAGATTTTTACTTTCCTTTATTCAATAACATGTAATTTAAAACACGTATTTACAGCCTTCCTTGTACTACAATGTGTGTACAATGTATCAGATCACCATCATCGTCCATCGTGTAAAGCCGATGATTATTGATAAATATATTTATCCATCTGTGTGGCCTTGGATATCTAATACCGATCGGTATCGACAATCTGTTGACAGACCTCGATGAGAGAAGAAAGTCAATTTCATCTTTGAACTTTGCATCCGGTCGAGGCCTCTGCTGTGCACGAGAAGAGGTCGCAGCTGGTGGTGTGAGGAGTAGAGACCACGCGGAGTATGTAGCAGTATGTAAAAGAGGGAGAGCAAAATCCAACGATTGGTGGGGATCAGTAGTGGCAGTAACAGCAGTTCGAGCCATCATCGTCGCCGCGTCGTCGTCAGTCTTCGTGGCCGGCTACTATACCCAGAGAATAAGACGAAGAGGATAGGAATCGAATGGACAGAGAAGGAGAGAAAGAAGCAATTGAGAGAGGGAGCAAAATATTCGTCGTCTCTCCCGACCACAGACGTTCGCGTCTTTACTTACGTCCCAGGTCCCCCACAGTCTTTGCCTGCCAGTGGAGAAAGATTCTCGCCGTTTTCTCAGGGCAATGTGTAAGTACGCGCCCGCCGCTTGCTCTTCAGTTGACGAACCATTGAAAATAAATTGAACGCGACGAATTAAAAACGATAGTGACACGGTGATGGTGTTGGCGAGGGATTGGCCTATCGAGAGATTATACGTAATAATACGACGAAGATTGTTGAGACGAAAACAAAAATAAGAAAAAAATATTTGATTCTCGCGTTGCTGCCTTCATTCCAGATTGAGGTCGAACGCATGCCCTAACACGTCACACACATGGATCTGTCGACTGACGGACGGTCGAGATTTTCGTCTGGCCTCATGTATTGCATATCGATTTCGCTGCACATTATCACTCGCGTAAGTTTGTATCTGTATTTTCTGTTTTACTGGTTAGTTGAAATACTTCAAAATAAGTTAATGCCCATTGACCGAGACTCTCGTGTGTATTTTTGTTACAACTAATCGACAATATACATTGGCAACATGATGAAGACGGCACGCGTGATGCAGCGACGTCCGGCCGGCGGTTGCCACCGATTCCTCGCTCTCTCGACTCTCTCCTTGCCATCGCCGCTTGGTAACCGCTGCACCGCGATGACGGAACAGAGACGTTCTCCTACTCTTTCTCGTCTAATATAACCTATCCCTCGCTCATCTTTTTCATCTTCGTGTTTTCGTATATATCTTACCAAGTCACGAAACCACAGAGAAATCGTCGATGTCTCTTTGGCCAGAGATGCAGCTTGATTAGCGAGACGACGCGAAAAGCCGACAATGTGGTGCAACTGGAGCTATTAAGTGGCTTCACAGCGGGTTGGTGGAGAAGGAGGAGGAAGACTGTGTCTCATCCTCTCTCCCTTGGTCGGACATGGGGGCGAGAAAGTTTTAGTTGACGATGGCAATTGGATTAGTCGATCGTGCCAGTTCGTGCATCGAGGATCTCTCGTTGTCCTGGCTAGTGAAAAGTCAATCATACCAGAGATATGTCCATCCTGGAGTCTCGTTAGTCGAGGTGGCGAGGAGGGACGACCATAGGATATACACGACCAGGAGAGGACGAGGTGGAAAAACTTGGTAACCGGTTCCGCCTGCGGGCTCGTGCAGATTCTCCAAGAACTGCTTGCCTACCTTTAACCGGAGATTCCCTCCTCCCTCTTTCTCTCTTTTTATTTTTCTTCTTTCTCTCACACTTTAATCCTTGCATGCATCGCTGCACCGACGCACGCGAGCCTGACTTTCTCCCTTTATATTCAAATAAATTTTTTATTTAACACCAACGTCGTTTGCTTTCAGTTGGAGTGCGCCCGATCGAGCATCAGGACTGAATAGTTTCAACATTCACGTCGTGGAAGAATATCTAAGCACACAACAACGTTCAACATGCTGCAATCGTGTACGAGTCGGGGATCGCGATGTGCCAGACGTTGTCTCCTCTTTGCTTTCGTGTGGAGCCTCGTGATGATCGCCGTCTTGCAGTTTCGTCGTGTCGAGAATGAAGTCTTGGAGCACGATTCACTCACAATAAACGAGAATTATCTGACGGCAGGAGCTCTGGATCATTCAATTGAGCTGACAAAAAATTCTTCTGAGCAGGACTCGGGGAAACTCAGGAAATTTATGAATCAAGAATTACGTCTGGATAAGCGACCACCGAGAACAGAGGAGGAACTCGTCAAGGAGATTGAAAATCGATTGCCCAGCTTACCTCTTGCTTATTGGATGAAGAGCAGCAGCATTAAAAATACAGGGGCTGCCAAAGGAAAAACTTCGTCTTGTATGCCACGTTATCCCAGTATTTTTGAGCTGGAGTTTAATAATATTTACTGGCAAACGCTCAGGACTAGTAATGGAACGTTTCAACTTTTTGGAGCGTATTATGACAATCGAAAGTTGTCTAGGATTGGCCCAGCCATCAGGATAGTAGGGATGATTGATAGGATAGAGCCCAAGGTGAAGACCTATTGTCAATTGTGGTTTGATGGTGAGAGAGAGCCCCAGATCGTTGATATTCTCGAGTATAAGTACATCTGGCACTCCAAGTGGGGCAATTACAAGCAGGGAATTTATCAGCCGTACGTGATCGCGTGCAAGATACCCCAGTCGCACTGGAAGAAAGGTCCCCCGGCCTCGGTATCGATGGTAGAGAGTCCTTGCGACACAGCCAGCAATAATCTCCGAGTAATTTATAACAAGCCAAAGACGAAGAAAGAGTTTGCTGTGTGCGTGAAGGGTCTCGATTTTCTCCACGACGACTTGTCTGTCCGTTTAGTCGAGTGGATTGAACTTATAGGGATCCTTGGTGCCGACAAAATTTTCTTCTATGAACTTCAAGTGCATCCAAATGTAACCAAGGTACTGAACCACTATCGCGAATTGGATAGGATCGAGGTCACTCCGTTGACGCTCCCCGGGGGACAGCCAAATATTCCAGCCTTTCAGCACATGTATCTCACAAAAAAGACAAACAACAAGAGACAAAACGAGTTGATACCCTACAATGATTGTCTCTACAAACACATGTATGAATATGAATACATAGCTCTGCTCGATATAGATGAAGTAATAATGCCAATCCGCGACTCGACATGGAGTGAACTCATGCGACGCGTTCTACCTAAGGCTCTTAGAATACGCAATGAAACTCGCGCCTCGTACAACGTCAGAAACGTGTACTTTCTCGACGACCTTCTCCACTCGCACGGATTCTTCAACCACGTGCCGAGGTGAGTGAGTGTATCCAAGTCTTTCTCCTTGCTCCATCAAATAGCCATTTTCCCCCATTGCATATATGTCTCTCTTGACTTGCGGATACAGATATATAATTTATTTCAAACAGGATATATGGTCTCTAACTGTTTTTTTTTATCAACAGATACATGCACATGCTCCAACACGTTTACCGCTCCGTGAACTTCACCAAGCCTAATCAGTACATAAAGTGCTTTCACAATCCGGAGCGCGTTGTCACCCTGCACAATCATTTTCCGCTCGCGTGCCTCGGCGCAGGTTGCACGAGCTATCCCATCGAGACTGAAGATGCTCAGCTCCAGCACTACCGAGCTGACTGTGTGAAATCGCTCAAGAAAACGTGCCTCCAGTATCGAGAGAATAGCGTCATGGACACGACTATTTGGAGGTACAAGGACGAACTGGTAGAACGAGTAACTAGTACTCTGGAGAAGCTCGGATTTTTTGGTCCTGGCTAAGTATATATTTAAACCCCTTGACGCTTTACTTTTCGACTTGATCTATTGTATTTCCCTGATCGTTACATCCTGAGATGCCTTGTGGGTATTCCTTGTTCCACGGAACAGCACTGATGAAGAGTTTCCGAGTAAACGAGTCTCCAATGTGCCAATCACGTCGTTTTATCCGTCCTTGAATCAAAGTGCGATCCGTGGAACGACCAAGACTTTCAAGGACTTCTTTCTCCCTTTATCTCTTTCCCCATCATTTCATGGTCAACCTCGATCGTTTTCTAAAAGTATGAAAAAAACAAAAATAAATAAATAATACAACTCCGCTCGTCTGGGTCAGCCATGTGGAACCGAGACGTTTAGCGGAACAGAGGGCGATTCACGTTGCACCATGAACAGCTCATTATTAAAGTGCGCCATTTGACTTGCGTATGTGTAATGACTGATGACGTCTGTTCCACGTCTACGCATACGTGCCATTAGACAATACTACAAGGCCCAATTGGCTATTGTTGGACGTTGAGTTGACGATATTCGTCACGAGCGTTTTCTCATTGTACATAACAGTGAAACTTTGTTATACTATTTTGGAATGGTTAATAAATAAAACACGTCTAATATTTATTCTGTATTATTGCCTTTTTATTGAACCTCTCAACAACTCTATCTAGCTTTACTGTCAGTTGTATATCGCGCGACTAATACTAAAAGGGCATATAAATTTTTTATGCTATATATTCTGCTCAAAAATTGACCAACAATCATAATTGTGCCTAAATTAAGAAGTCCCAAAATATTGGCGAATACGCCCTTTTGGCATTCGTCTGTATGATTCAAAGGCAAAAGGGCGTATTCTGTAAAATCATACCTATGCACCACTAATTAACTAAATTGGTATAAAAATTAACCCTCTTGTCATTTGATTGAAAATTGCGTGAATTTATGTAAATAAAGTGAGGAAATAAATAATTCGATTACTGATCAATCTGATCCACTGGCAATAAAATTTGATAGAAAAAAAAAATGATTCGCCCTTTTCGTTTTAGTATGCCAAAAGAGCGTAAAATGGGCGTTTGTTACCTTTTGGCATTAGTCGCGCGAATATCACATCAACCAACAAAATGAATATGTAGGCGGAAGTTATTATAGGAAAAGAGATCTTCCCCGGTCGGTAAACCAAGAAACTCATGATCTGGACCACTGGATGAAAGCTCAATGCAGTCTCGTAGGTGATGGAAACGACCACGTACCTCTTGCGAGACCATCTAGATCTCAGCACGTGGCGAATGCTCGGAGGTGGGCGGTTGGAGGATAAATATGGCACAGCTGCCTACGCAAGAACGATGCCGTCTCTTCCACATAACATGCCACCGAGATGCTGCTAGTCGTTCATGAAAAACGTCTCGCATCCTCTGACCCAACGCGATGCCATCCGCATCTTTGGTTGTCTTAAGTGAAGTGCATGGGGATAATCCTCAAATTAAATAAAGAAAACATGTTTTATGGTCTGTTCTCGTTTCTCTCTTTAATTCACACATTGGTTGAAAATGTGAAAATAATACTCTCTGCTTCCTAGTACAGTTTTGGAGTGACTCTTCGGGTATCTTGCTCACGAGTCTACCACTGGAGAGTCTTGCCAGCGTGACTTGTATTACATTTTTAGTCCAATTTGCTTTATAACACTAAAACTCAATGGATTCCACTGAGATGGAGGTCGAGCCAGAGTCACCCTCCAAGTGTCTTACATTCCTCTGCGCTTCGTGGACGTTCTGTAAATGTATCTTCTCTCATGTGACACTGGTCTCAGTCGTAGTCGCTTACTGCGTCCTGGGTGCTTATGCCTTTGAGCGACTCGAGTCTGAGCACGAGAAAGATGTATGATGATTGGTTTCTTCTCGATTTTGGTGTATATGATGACACCACGTTTTACGACGGATTGTAATTTTGTAGGTCAAACGAAGCATCAAAGATGTTCGAGGCAATGTCACTGAGGCATTGTGGTCCATGACGCAGACTGCTGAGATATTGATAAGGGAAAATTGGACGAGTGATGTAGTCGAGAAGCTAAGGGTAGGTTGTCAAACTTTCCTGGTTGTTTCTCCTCCAGTCTAGACATTTATGTATATATCTTCAGGCTTTCGAGACGGATCTATTGAAGAAAATGAAGAAGGAGGGGTGGGATGGCAACGAAGAGGAAGACAACATCCAGTGGACCTTTGCTGGCGCTCTATTTTATTCAATAATTGTCATCACAACCATAGGTTTGGACTTTAATCAGCCAAGAAAACTTCTAATTGATCATGTTTCTATTTATTTATTTTTTCTTTTTCGGTCAGGGTATGGTCATATCGCACCAAAGACACAGAACGGCAAGGTCGTGACAATTTTCTACGCCATTCTGGGAATACCCTTGATGCTACTATGCCTATCGAATATTGGGGATGTGATGGCCTCGAGTTTCAGGTAAATCAACTCACTGAACCATAAGTGCAATCGTTCATGCGATGAAATTCACGCTTTTTTATTGAGCACAACCGTGACACAAGTATTTTTGGATTCAAAGGTAATGTCGATAATCGCTTTGTAGATTTCTTTACTGGAAAATATGTTGCTACGTTTGTACGAGGCCACCTAAACCAAGAAGAGTGAGGAACAATAATATGGTCAGAGGATACAGTATTCGTCAGAGTTCTGGGTAAGTTGATGCTTGGAAAGATTGATATCTTCTTTCCACTTGATGTTTTTCTGTATTATTTTTTTAGGAGAACTGGGTCCAACCGAGCAGCATCCTTCCGAAGATCTGTCAGGGTAAGCCAGAGGTCAGCAGACTCGGCCCTAGGTCTCTCAGAGAGCATGACCAGATCGACTCACTCAGATACAGGCTATAGGTACCACATGCCACGTCGTTTCGACGTGGATGGCAATTTGAATGATTCCATGAAACACGCAACTGTCCCTAGCACCGCCTCACCCCGTAATCTCCAATTGGTCAGTCCATTAAGACACACATATGATGCTCAAAGTGCCTCGACAACGCCGAGAATTAGTGGGAGATCCAGAAACGCAGCATCTACAATTTCTGGAATGACTCAATCACTCGACAGACGATTACTCGCTGTCCCGAATGACGCCGATCACATGTCCGTGTTTTTCAACAAATATGCTGTGGAAGAACCAGATTTTACACGAGACACTCGAAGAGACAATCCTGATGTAGGGGCATATGCAACGCTGCCTCGTTCAGGACCATCAAAAATTCCCCCGAAATCTCGTTCAGAGAATCCTGGAGTCGGTACTGATCAAAGCATTTACCCTGATATGGCACGACCAAGAAAAATTGGCTCCGTTGGCACAAGGCATCCCAGGAGTAATCATGGTTACACGCGTGAGTCAATAATTTGCTTTATTTGATAACTGTACAGAGAATGAGAGAGAGAGTCTTATTTGTGTGAATTTATTGCAGCACGACTACATCGAAAGGAAGCTCCATCACCTCGCATCATGTCACCAATGGGCTTTGCTGTTCGCCGCCAGGTTTACGCAGATGATATCGAATTCGATGATTATTCAATGCCCACTGAGGATCAAATGATCAAACCCGTGCCAATTTGGCTCTGTGTATTCCTAGTCGTTAGTTACATTCTGGGTGGTGCAGTCTTGTTTACCGAATGGGAGAGCTGGATATTCCTCGACTCTGCATACTTCTGCTTCATCACTCTCACTACCATAGGCAAGGAATAGTACTCTTCCCTCTCAATTACATTTAGTTTGATTTTATTTATTTTTATTTCAGGTTTTGGAGATTTTGTACCAGCTCATAGATTGAATGCTCACCAGGGAATCGCCCTCTGCTCTCTATACCTTCTCTTCGGTATTGCCCTGCTTGCCATGAGTTTCAATCTAGTTCAGGAGGAAGTCATAACCAACGTGAAGAGTGTGGCAAAGCGATTGGGCATCATCAAAGAGGAGGAGGACCGTGACGACGAGGACGATTATAACCATGAAAGAGAAATTGAAGAGTACGAAGACGAGAATTATGATTGCGAGTACACAGAATATCCTGGACAACGTGGCTATTATCCTGATGAACGGGATCTCGAAGCCACGTAAACGAATAGGATTGATTGGGCAAATAAAAAGAGTCAAGTATTGTGAGAATTTATACGCTTTGCAATTTCAATTGGCAATACGAGTGTGCGACAAGTCTATATATCTTATTCATAGGTGGTTATACTCACTATGTACACAACATCAAGTCCCAATACTATGATGCGGTACAGGCTTTTCCTCCACTCCTCATGTCTCGTCTCCGCTCGCGGACCGTCACTATAATTTTAGAATTGCGCTATTTCGAGTTAGTGTGCCGCCGGATGGAGAGAGATAGACTCACACAGTTTGGTAGTATACCCAAGAGGTTCCAGCCGAAACGTTTCCTCTCTCTTGCTCCCTCTCTATCCATTTCTTTCTCCTCTTGCATCAACTCTGTATCTCTCAGTATCTATTTCTCTCGTTTCCTTCCCTCCAAGTCTCTGAACTCTCTGAAATGCTTGACTATACCAGGAATTTTATTTTCCTTCGATAAACCAATCGTGAGTTTCAAAGAGTGAAGATTGAGGTTGCCCTCAATACGACATCGTCCACAAGTGTCCGATTGAATCTAACAGTCGTGCAGGCACGTGCTGATTTTCTTCTGCAATAATATAAGACAACGATGTGTCTTGTTCTTGAGTATCATTGAATCTTTTGATGTCAGACAATGATAATGGCTCTGAGGAATGTGAAAATTGCTTTAGTATTGAGTAAGGACAATGCTGATTGTAAGGCTGAACGTCGGTGATGGAAGAGGTCAGGTCGTGGACAACGACTTCAGCTCCAAACCGGAGTCGAGCACGAGGTCCTCAAGACACGACCTGGAATGGTCGTAGCTCATCGGTGAGGCGAGCACGAGGCTCGGTACGACGCGAGTGGCGTGAGGGCAGCAGCAGGAGAAGAAGAAAGAGAAGAAAACCTCTTGGTGAAAAAGTCGCTGATTGGTTTCGTGCTTTTCTCGCTTTTCTTTTCAGCAATGTTGGCATAGTTTGCTTAGTTGTGGGCTACACTATTGCGGGTGCCTTTATATTCGAGGCAATCGAGGGCTCGCACAATCGTAAAATTGGAAACGAGTATAACGTGCCATCCTCGCGAAACGAGACCGCGATTCAACTGTGGCAATTGACAACCAAGGTAATGATAGACTTTCACTATAATATATATGAGCGCCATTTGTCAGAAATAATTATCTGTTGAATTCTATTCAGGAGAACATCTTCTCTGAAAGGATATGGAAGTCAAAGGTGGACACAATTCTCCAGGGATACCAGAAGATCGTGATTGGTGCAGTGAATAATGGTTGGGATGGCTCAGACTCGATGGACAATCGAAAGTGGAGCTTCGCCGGGGCTTTCTTATATTCACTCACCGTCATTACGACAATTGGTGAGCATACAAGTTGTCCAAGCGTGGCTGTTTTACATCAAATATGCCACAATAATAATTTACCTTCTTGCCCTCTTTTAAGGCTACGGCAATACATGCCCCAGAACAATGTGGGGCAAGGTAATTACGATTGGGTACGCGATCGCTGGAATGCCCCTCTTTCTTTTGTATCTAAGCAACATTGGTGACATACTCGCAAAAAGCTTCAAGTGGACCTATGCCCGTTGCTGTCTATGCAGGTCAGTCTCTTCTTCACTCTCGTCCTATTTGTTTGTTCTCTCCAGTCCTCATTTCGCTTCATGTCCTAGATGCCGAAAGAGGCCACAAAAGCCCCGTGACTGCGCCACCGATCCACGATCGCCCGGCCAACAGTGCCAGGAGAATACCTGGCAGGTCAGCCTTCACAATTCCATCTGTTTAATTCATTTTTTACTGGATTAGACTGTTAATTTTTTTGTGGTTATTTCAGATGGTAAACATACAGTCTGGCCGAATCGACACTGCTAATCTCGATGGAGAGATGGATTCCATGTCAAAAATAACAGGAAGTGACGAAGATGACAACGATGACGATGATGACGAGGACGATGATGATCGTTATGATCCTCAACAAATCACAGTTCCACTCACTCTCTGTCTAGGCATCATGGTTGGGTACGTCCTCATCCATCCAACTATTCTCGTTAAACCAATTACGTTTGACTTGAACGCATCATTTGTCATTCGCAGATATATTTGTGGCGGTGCTCTCCTTTTTTCTGAGTGGGAAGACTGGGATTTTCTTGATGGCTCATATTTCTGCTTTGTCTCTCTCTCGACGATTGGCTTTGGCGACATCGTTCCAGGTGACAAGATTTACTCTGGACAGGGGATAGAGCTTTCCTTCATTTTTTGCTCCATGTACCTTATGCTGGGTAAGCTGAAACATCATACATAATTTGTCCTCTATCTCTTTAAATATTTAATCAAAAACATTTAATCTCATCCACAGGCATGGCCCTGATAGCGATGTGCTTCAACCTCATGCAGGAGGAAGTTATGGCAAAGATGCGTTCATTCACGCGCACGATAAAGCATGTCTTCAGGTGTGATAGGTAGGCTCAACGAAAAGATTGAATGGCGCGCACGACTGGTAAACGGTGTGCTCATCACACCTCACCGGCCAGCGCTAGACGACCTGGCATAATACACTGGTGAGTGAGATACACACACTGTATGTAATGTGTGTCTACTTCATATCTGTCCTACTTTTCCTGTCGATATACCTCTCCGCCACTGAAAAAGACATCTGGTCGCACTGGCCATTCTCCAATGCAATCAATCCGCCCCAATATGTTTGGATATCTGTTTATCGATGATAATTTCCTGATATGCCATACATACCACCGGATAACATAGATTCTGAATGTCTGGCATCCGGGTTCACGGACAGTTCTTCATCATTGGAACCACTGTCCCCCCTCTTCTCTTCCACCAGCATACGAACCTCTCCACAGCTCTGGCAAAGCTCCAATATATTTGTATGACCTATCAAGCCACTATGCGCTCGCTCGACTCGCTATCGGTGATTATATCGTCGTGTACCTGTTTAACGGATAATGTAGTCACTCTTCTCCCTCTTCATCTATCGCTTCTCAGCTTGTCATGCTATGCGCGAGAGAGCAACAGTCGTCGGCGCTGGAGGATCTAGCTAGCTAGAGTTAGTCCGCATGCTCATGCGTCCTGGTCCACTTGCTCTCGTCCTACACCTACTACCTACATATACATCCACCCCCGCCAAGCCACCGTCCGTCAGAGCGTCGATTCTGCGCGGATTCTGCTCTTCCCTCTGGCACACAGGCAAGGGAGAATTCTCTCTCGCACAGCTCGTAGTGACGTTTCTCAGCTTAAACACGTAGTTCAGTAGTACTTCTGGCACGACAAGGGCGTTTTCACGCGCTCAGTCCACACTTTCCATCAACTGTCAGCTATCCACTGTAGGATTCTCTGGGTTTAACAATTTTTTTTATATTACATTGGATATCAATTGACACATTCAAAGGGCTTCACGTGTGCTACATGAAGTCATCAAGGGTGTCCGGCGTTCTGGAGCTAATCAGGCGAACCCGATTGACCCGTGAAATGGGATAAATTATTGTCGGACGATCTCGTTCTTTAGAGCGCCACACAACGCTCCTGGCATCAACTCCAGATCTACTCCTAATACTACATAGTGTAGTAGCATCAGTAGTAATCGTACGTATCAGTAGTAATAATTTATTCATACTGTCGTTGTCCCCCTCTAGTTCCACTGCTGCTGTTCCATCGCACTGAATCACTTTCGTCGCTTGATTACCTTATCTAATTGTAACGATCCACGATGATTGTCACTTAATCATCCCCCCAAGCTATTAGAGAGGGTGATAAAGCGGCTGCTCATTACACGTCTGTTGTACGGTTTGGGCTCACGAATGAGCCGCGTTAATCTCTAGGGTTGCTAGCCTCAAGGCGAAATCACCACCTGAGCACAAAAGCGACACTCGTTCATTTTTTCGTAGGCGATAAAAAACCGTTGATTAAGAGTACTGGAGTCTTACAGTGAAGTAAAAAGAGATCTATTTCACTGGCATTTGAGTTTACTATCTCATTTTTTAAGTGATTCCTTTTAACTCACGACCCAATGGGAAATGGTATACAGCTTGGGTATATATGTATGTATACATATACAACTATATACATGAAAGCAGCATCCCTGTGTTGTCACCTTGGAGTCTTCCGCCTCTTCCTATCCCTCTCTTATACGACGGCTATCGATTGCAGGCTACTAGGGCTGCCGCTGACGCCGCCGCAGCTTTCCTAGCTCCCCTTTATTATTGGGAAAAGTAAATACCATGAGCATGACTTTTCAACTTTCTCATCTGTGTCATTTGATAAGCTACTACGACTACTACTGCTACTATTACTACAATAACTGGATATTTTTTATCTTGATCGCTTTAACGAATTTTAGAGATTTAGAGTACCTAACATGTCTAATTTATGAATCTATCTCCTAGATCGTGTGTGAATCTCCATGGACACCAGCGTGGAGAGACTGAGACATTCAGGATTGGACCCACTGCTGATGCATCTTCTTGCGCCATGGCCATATTGGCGCTACAATCATCACGGCACCCAGACCCGATACTGTTATTCTCGTTGTTATCACCACCAGACCCCGGGTCGCCAAACGATGATGCGGCATCACAGCAGCCGCGATAACGACAACATGGTGCTGAAGTCACCCAATAGCTGTTGCTCGCAATGATGCAAATAAGCGCGAGCGATTATTACCAGAGAGCGCCACGATCCTGTTCGGGTCGACGTGCATCTCAACTCACAGCTGCAGCCTCCACGACAGCGATCACGAGTACAAGCTCGAATACAACCACGGAGAACTCGTTCAGAATATCGACGACGGTTAAAGCCTCGGAGCTGTGGTGCTGTTGCTCCAATTGCACCACAGCGAGGACAACTAAGGCACCAGGTTTCCTCGCATGTCTCGGAGTATGTGTCCTAGTCTTTGGCTATACCCTCCTGGGTGCATTTGCCTTCATGGCACTCGAGGGTGGCTTCAAGACAGTGAGTAATAGTCTCTTTCCTTCTTGCCATAAAACCTGACAATGAATTCTAATTTACAATTTCATCAAAAGGAATCGCCAGCGGAAGTCATACGACTTACCAATCCATCCGGATCATCCACGAAGACTGGAACCTCCGGGAAGGCATCAGTGAACGTTCCCCGAGAAGATACAATTTCATCACCAGGTCTTCTGCCCATTGATGATGGAGAGGATGCTGCTGCACGAGAACTCCGAGCTTTCACCGTAGAGAGACTGTGGAGCATCACTGAGGACCTCAACGTCCTGTACAAGGACAATTGGACACGACTGGCAGAGCGTGAGATCCTCGATTTTCAGGAAAAAATGGCACGTAGTCTCAATCGAGAACAGTCCTCCACGTTCTCAGTTTACGGAGGAAAAATTCAGCGATCTTCAAGGGGTCATGATCGATACAGGGATTCCAGATCAATGACGGGCGACAGACGCTGGACATTCGGCGGAAGTTTATTGTATTCCCTGACCCTGATCACGACTATTGGTCAGAGACTTGTTTTATACCTCTCACTTGCTAATCTACAGATGCTGACTGTTTGTTTCAAATTAAATGTGCAGGTTACGGGAGTGTGGCTCCTCGCACAGTCTGGGGTCGTGTCATCACAATAGTCTACGCCCTAGCTGGTATCCCTCTCATGCTGGTGTATCTAAGTACAGTGGGCGATGTCTTTGCTCGCACATTCCGTCGTCTATACGGTCGGCTCTGTCACCGGGGCAGCGAATGCGGCAAGAAGACCAAATCTACCAGTGGTCAATTTTTCGTGCCACCTCCACCCATGCCCGGTCTAATGGGAAAGAGTTATCATCGTTACGACAATCACATCGAGACTACAAAGCTTGCACCTGGGAATTTTTACTCCAGTAAAGATAGTTCGTGCGATGAACTTGGAGTGCGTGCCACTGGAGGCACAATTCTTCTTGACCGTGATGGACTAGAGAGCAATCTTTATCTCCATTCAGCTTCGTCTACTAATGTCCTTCAGGTACAATTTGTTATTCATAATTCTTTTATATGTTTACTCAAGGCGAATCATTGTGAAATGTAATTTTAGGACTCAAATTCTGAGAAACGACATCTACACCCCTGCTCGCAGATGTCATTGATGCCATCGACTATGGGTTACGGCACTGACACCATTTGTGTCGTGAGGATACCAATCAGCCTTTGTCTCTTCATTATTTTACTCTATGTATGTGCTGGAGCATTTATATTTCGTCGGTTGGAGGGCTGGAGTCTGTTGGAGAGCAGCTATTTCTGCTTCACCAGTCTGGGAACTATCGGCTTTGGTGATTTAGTCCCAACTGGCAGGAATGCGCCAACGAGGCTACTGGAGGAACTCAGTCTCTGCGCTTGCTCTCTGTATATTCTTATTGGAATGGGCCTGATTGCGATGTGCTTCAATCTAATGCAGGAGGAGGTTGTTCGAGTTGTCAGGGTCTTCGGCAGGACTTGCGGTACTACCGGAGGCTTGACGACGAGCTCGCTTGGCCCAACAGGTTCGCTATTACTTCTATTATCAAGGATTCTAAGTCGACAAGAGGGTTGGAATTGCATTATTTTTTAGGAATGAAATCGGAATTGGGTGAGGACGGGAACATGGGCGTTAATGCTCTCACAGACGGCTGTCGGCAAGTATTGGAGCACGATGACGACGGAATCGCCATGTCTGTTGTTTCTGCCTCCTGACAACGTCCATCCAGGAGTTCTGTCGACGATGGGGAACTCCTGGCTCAGCATCGCTTGGCAAGCCACAAGTTTTCCTCACCAGGGCGTCACTCATTACCTCGTAAAAAGACCTCACCAGACTGCGCCCTAGGCACGGGTTCTTTCTCCCCTTCAACTCACATTCAACGTGGTGGCACATCCTTCACACGCAATGGCCTTTCGCCACTGCAGCATCAGCGCGGCGATGGAGGATATTACTCGCAGCAAGACGATTCAGTTCATTTTGAATACTTTGTGCCAAGAAGTGTGAGTGAATTTAATCTTGCTGCGACATCAGTACAGGATATAGCTGCCCCGATACCACCGCCCGTATCTGTCTTAAAGCCAAGTTCCATCGTGACCACATCCACGCCCTCGCAGACAAAATCTAGTTCAAATGTTCCAAGTGGAAACTCGTGCCAAGGCCGCATTGCCGAAGGCACTGGCACACTGGGGACCAGAAGTCGAGAGAAAATGGTCACCTTCGAGGACGAGGGCTGTCCAGGCTCTACTCCTACGAGAAAAATTCTAGGTCCAACAATGGAAAATGTCTTCATGTGACGCTGTGAGCTTCATTATTTAATCAAAATATTCACTGCGCCATTTTCCAAAGAAACATTTGTAAATGTATTGGAGTTAATCTTTGATATAATGCATTTTGGCTGTGCATTGGGCACCAATGTATGCCATCGTTACTACTATAACCGATTAGTCTCAATCTGTGGTCTCCCATTATACTATATTACTATTACTCCACCGCGCCCACTAATAAAATACTGTGGTTACACTCATTACTATTGCTAATTTACTACTACTGTTTATGTGGCATTATTCCCATGGGGAAAAATTAGTAAAATTAAATTGACAAATCAAGTACGTCTGTGGATATGTTGTAAAAAAAAATATAGCGTCAAGTGTGAGACAATTCTTTTTATTAGATGATATTAAAAAAGAAAATAACGATAAGTTGTTATCTAGATCTATTATGTAATGTCGTGCACTATATAACTACAAAGATGCGAATAGTTGGAATTATTATCGACTATATTGACGCATTATTCATATTTATCAAGAGCCAAATTCAAATTGTTGTACCTAAACCATATAATTCAAGAAGTAAATTGGGTGTTTACGGAATGGACTGGAACGAAATACATGTTATTCGTTTCAAAATCACTTATATAATTTGCTTTTATGAGCCATTGATGTTTACAAGTACATTTCTCATTTTAGCTGCAATTTTCATTACAATCTCTTTGATCTGGTCGCTTGCCTGGATTTTTATTTTTCACTATTGGTATGGGACTGGATAAAGCGGTAGGAGTTGGTGAGGTCGTTGACTCTCCAGGCATCAAGCTACATGTCATATTGGAGAACATCCCTGAAGCAGTTAATATAATGTTATGTATACTGAGCACTTTTGTTGTGATTGAGTATTCTCGTAGCGATCACCTCTGATTTTAGCTCTAATAGGTGACTCATTGTATTCATCCACTTCGGGTTCACCGTCATCTGTGCTGCTATCCGACGCAGACACTACTGAACAGATGATATCCAGTATATGATTGATGATAAAATACACCGTACAACATATAATAATCAAGAGTATCGGGAGACAGAGACTGGCTTCTACATTATCGAGAAAGTCGTGCACAGCTTTAGGAAGTAAGTCGTTGGTCATTCTCTCCTGAGTGCGAAATGGTTTTATGCACATGATGCTAATTTAGTTGGAGGACTTTTTATTCTCCCGCCATCGTATCATGCGTCTCAAACATGATATTTTTATCAAAAGAGAAGAAATGTCACACATGTCAAAAAAATACGAGTTATCATAAACAAAAGAGCCACCATTTTAGATTATATTTTATTTTTTCTTGTATACTGTATACATACTTATCTCAGGCGTTAATTTATGGTTTCCAGAGTTTTAGAAGACCGTCTTCGCTATAGGAACACAGAAGATTTTGATGGGGATGATGTGCAAGACCAATAACATCTTTTTCGTGAATCTATAAAAAAAAAAAATTAATCAGAATTACAACGATGAAGCAGAACTTCAATTGGAAAAAAATAGATAATTACGTTTAAAGTTCTCTCGAGTTTTCCCGAAGACGTCGAGAAGCAGTAGAGTACCAAATCCTCACCAACACAATAAATAAATTCACCTCGTGGACTGACGACGGTGCAAACGAAATCACCGCCCTCTCGTTTACCACTCGAAAAGGATCTCACAATTTGCCCCTGCATATTCATTATCACTACTGTATTTGAGCGATTACATACGACAAAGTGTTCAGGATTTCGTGGCAGTACATGGATGCTATTGACTGTCAGGTCTGCAGCGCCCAATGATTTGTACGTTCCGATGCATTCCGTTGTTTTCAAGCTCCACACTTTGACTGTGCCATCTGAGGATGCACTTATTATGTTGTGTCCATCAGGAGCAAAAACCACTTCATTAACAAATGACGTGTGTCCCCGGAACTCTTTGAGGGTCTTACCGGATTTCAGTCCATGTATTCTGATTGTAGCGTCAAACGACGCAGTCAATATTTGCCCATTGTCTCTGCTGAATTGAATACATGTGACGCCTTTAGCGTGGGCTTTTTCAAATCGTCTCAAGCACTGCCCACTTTGGACTCGCCAGACCTTGATTTTACCGTCCTGTGAGCCACTCGCAAGCATCTCACTGTCGCGACTGAAGGCCATCGATAAAACTGCTTGCTCCATCATCATAAAATTGTCTTGAGCCTGATACTTCAAGTCCTTTCTTATTTTTCCCGTTGTAAAATTCCAAACTTCTATGAAACCATCCACTGAGCCGGTGACCAAGTACTGGCCATCGGGGGAAAATCGCGCACATTCCACGTGTGATTTTTGACCGAATTTAATTTGCTTTGACAATTGTGTTGGGTATCTCTCGTCTTCTTGGTCTCTGACTGCTGCTTTACCCCGGAACAAATCGATTGTCGTGCCTGGAGGTAACAGACCTTGATGTTGCTGCCACTTGAGGGCTTGTCCAAGAAGTGCCAGTAATCTACTCGATGGCACTACGGATACTTCGCCTGATAAGGCATTGGCTATGTAGGCTCTTCGTTTTTCCTTTGTACTTCCGTCTGGATAGGCTTCTCTGGGATCAAAATACGATCGTGCCAAAAGATTCTCTGTAAAATTAGTTTATACTTATTTGTGTGAAAAACTTTTCAAAATCACGAATTATATTAAATTATTTTCTTACCTAAATGAATGTATCGTTCAGGCTCTTGTTGCTTCATCATAATCATAGGGTCTGTCTGCCTGAGGAGCGATCTAGCAGCACCCAATTCTCTCAATTCTATGAGTTCTAATACTACTTGCTCGTATAAATCTATTAGCTTTTTATCCGGCAACTTGAGAGACTGTATAGCTTTGAGAACTGTGTCCCAGTGCCCATTGTTTATGTCTGCGACAAAACCGTCAACGCTGTCAACAGTATTGAGAGATACGCCTGTCTCTTCCTATTTTTTGTGTAAAAAGAAAAAAGGCTTATTATTGCAATCCTATTCCTGTTGATGAATGAATAAATTCATTTATTACACATTACCTGGAGGGTTTGCAACGTTTTGACAAGATTTGACTCCTTGAGATACTGCTGGATCAATCTTATAACACTGAAATGTAAACAATATTGTATTATAGCAACAATGAGCTGAACGATAGTCAATAATTTGAAAAGAAATTTACTCGGCCGATTCAATTTCAATAGACATCGTAGTCTGAGTATAAAGATACTTATACAGGCACAATTACTGAAATTTATTATTATAAATTACAGTGTTTGATAAAGCGTTCGCTTTTAGTTAGGTTATGTTCGTGATCAGGTTATGACGTTAAATATGAGAGATATCGATTTTTGCGATGCGCACGCAAATTGAGGAAAAGTTAGGTTAATCTAGCGGCGAGAAGTGAGGTTAATGTGGCATCAAACGGATCGGCGTGCATTCGAAAGAAATTGTACCATGTAATCAAGAGTATATTTATCTTTTTAACTGAGAAATGACTTTGTTGTTGCGAATTGTATAATAGAAAGATAATAAATATTGATAGAAAACAATTTTTCATAAAAATTTCTCACTCAATTTATTAGTGGTAGTGCTTTTATTTAATGCTTAATTACGGATAATCTTGTAAGTTTATTTTATAATTTTATTTAGCTACATTTTCCAATTAAAACTTGTTTTTTTTTCATCCATAAATTTCTTTATCATTAGAAAATCGAAGAATGTCGAAAGGGACAACAACCGAGGTTATCGAGCTGGACTCTGAAGATGAGGCAACTGCTACCAAGCCTAAGACCGAAAAGAAGGGGCTTAAAAAGATCAGTACCACATGCATCAATTTTAAATGTGCTTCAGGCGCCAACAAAACAACTGCACCCAGTTTTGCGTGTGCCTATTATGGTGCCAATTCTGCAAAGAAGAAGAAACGATTTATATGCCAAAAATGTTTAGAAGCTGCTATACAGCATCAGGAATTATTAGCAAATGCTTTGTACCGCAAAGAGCCGTTATTGAAGTGTGAATTTCCTGATCACACTATGGAAGTAGAAATATCTGATAGCGATGACTCTGATCAATACGTAGACACTAAATCTGATGATGAGTACCTTCCCGAGGATGTACTTGTTTGTATTGAAGAAAACGTGGAAACTCTCTTGGGAGACATATTTAAAAAATATGATATCGATCATCAAGTAAAGGAATCACACAAAATTCTAGAATCTCAGTGGAATAATATTGACAGTAAGTAAATTTAATAGTTTCTCTTATGATTAATTATGTATATATAATTAATGAGATAAATAATCGTAGGTTCCAATGCTGTTCTCGATCAAGAAATCAAAGATATGATTGCCAGAATGGATGCCATAAGAAACAATTTATACGATGAATTTAAGCCAAATATTAAGTGCCTGGAAGAATTGCATATTAATGATACCCCCGCGGAGCATGTAGTGCAACAGCATCCTCTTGTAGCAACGAAAAAAGTAACGCAGATACGTACCCCACTAGTGGTAAAAGCTCCACCAGACAATCAAGTAGAGGTCATGTCTGAGCAAAGAGAAAAACCTGGAATGGAGCATGGATTGCCGCCTCAAGGCCCACTTATTCGACGTGCAGCTGAAGTTGAAAACTCAGTATTGGTGATGAAACATCCCTTAATACCGTGGAGAAGAGCAAAAGTACTTTCAATTGTCTCTCGAACGCCAATGACCTATCGAGTCAAATACATGCTGAAAAGATACAACAATCAGACGAAAACAGTATTTGGAAAACAACTGGCAATACATGAGCAGTGCTCTGTTGTTATTCCTGTTGCTACAAGGGTAGTAGCACTCTTCAGCGACGTTAAAACGAGTAACTATTACAGTGGAGTAATCGCTGAGCCTCCAAAAGCCACAAATAAATACAGATATTTAGTATTCTTTGACGATGGGTACGCGCAATACGTGGCGCACAAGTTCATCTATGTAGTAAGTGAGAGTTCCATTCGAGTTTGGGAAGATATACCCATCGAGTCGCGTGACTTTGTCAAAAAGTATCTGGAGACATATCCAGAGCGTCCAATGGTGAAATTGCAGCAGGGTCAGGTAGTGAAAACTGAATGGAATGGAAAATGGTGGATTGCAAGAGTAACACAGGTCGACGCGAGTCTGGTTCAAATGCACTTTGATGCCGATGGAAGGACAGAGTGGATTTATCGTGGTTCTGCGAGACTTGGTCCACTTTTCCTCGAATTATTAAAGGCCAATGCACGCCAACAGGGTCACCATGCATCTATAAACACTCCCAGTCGTCATCGACTGACTGGGGCAGTAAGTAAAACTAATTTACCATATGTTGAATACACATCGGTCAGTGCAGAGCAAGAAGCAGAGTTGTCTGGAGAAAATGCTATAAAAACTGAAGGAGCATCTTCAAGCAGTGCAAAAGATATTGCAACTCCCAGTGCGACCCCGGCACAGCCCCCAACACAGTCACGCGCTGTCGCAAAGAAGAGCACAGCGAAGCGACAGAGTACAAATGATACTCCAATCTATGCCACAAGCGCTGAGACTAAACCCTCTCACAGTATTGTCTACTATCAAACGCAGAATAAAATTCAAACACGTAAATTCGTATCGCACCAATGCAGTCCTAATTGTATCAAGGGAATATCATTTACTCCAGATGATTTAAAAGGTTACTCTCCTCTATCTATCCCACTTCTGTGTGGATGGAATCGACAGCTCTGCAAATATCCAAAGGGAAAGAAAGTCACGCTGTATCAGGCACCGTGTGGCCTCAGACTACGCAACATGGAAGAAGTGCACAGATATCTTCGTACAACTCAAAGCACTATGTCTGTCGATTTGTTTGATTTTGACTGCTGGGTTCACTGCTTAGCCGAATTCGTTTTAGACAAGTGTTTCGTCAACATCAAGGATCTCAGTTATGGTGTGGAGAATGTGCCGATTCCCTGCGTCAATGAAATCGATCATGCTTTACCAGATACCATACGGTATAGCACTGTGAGGGAGCCTACTGAGGGAGTACATCTTAACATCGATCCAGAATTCTTGTGCTGTTGTGACTGTGAAGACGACTGTCAGGATAAAAGCAAGTGCCAATGCTGGCAGTTGACGATTCAAGGGGCAACATTTGGTGGTCGAGTACCCAATCATGCAGTTGGATACGTCTTTAAACGTCTACCTGAGCCCGTGACCACAGGCATCTATGAGTGCAATTCAAGATGCAAATGCTCTGTGAAAACTTGTCTCAATAGAGTCGTGCAGCATCCACTGAGCTTGAAGCTGCAGGTCTTCAAAACAGCACCGAGAGGTTGGGGAATAAGATGCCTCAATGATATTCCAGTTGGTTCATTCATTTGCATTTATGCTGGCAGACTGCTGACTGAACAGGGCGCCAATGAGGGAGGCAAAAATTACGGAGACGAATATTTGGCTGAGCTCGACTACGTTGAAGTGGTCGAAGGCATAAAGGAGGGCTTCGAGGCAGAAGCTCTTGAACCTGATATGCCTCCGGATTTACCACCGCCAAAAGACAAGAAAGTCGCTGAGGAAGACCGAAGTGGTACCACTCGAAAGAAGACTACCAATGATTCAGACGAAGAGTTCAATATTCAACCGTACAACAGTGAATACTCCCGGCTTGATCATCAGGCGAATGTACCGATGAAGAGTCGTTTGAGAAAACGAAAGAAGAGTGACGATAATGGTGGACCAGATCTGTCAGAAGACAAAAGCGAAGATGGTAGTACAGGAAAGGGATCGAATGATAAGGGATCCACTGATCAAGACGGAAGTGATGAAGATGATAAAGGGAATGGCAGACGCGAACCCAGCCGATTTGAGCCGAGTGTTGAACCTTCGCAAGTCGAGCGTCCTAAATTCAAGTCTGTTCGTGATTTCTTTGGCGAGGATGAAGCTGTCTATATTATGGATGCAAAGACCACAGGAAACATTGGACGTTATCTCAATGTAAGTAGAAATTTATCAAGCCGCAAAGATTTATTTAGATTGGCTAATCTAAATAAATCTTTGTGGAAATGATATTGACGAAATAACTTATTTTTCAGCATTCATGTGATCCCAACGTTTTCGTCCAGAATGTCTTTGTTGATACTCATGACCTTCGGTTCCCATGGGTGGCCTTTTTCGCGCTCAATTTCATCAGAGCTGGGCAAGAATTAACTTGGAATTACAGCTACGACGTGGGAAGTATACCAGGGAAAGTAATTATTTGTAAATGCGGTGCTTCAAACTGCCGAGGCAGACTGCTGTAATTCATATTCTGACTATTATTAATTTTAATGCAATTGTGCACAACAGGAAAACAATACACTGTTTGTCAGATGTAAATAGATTATGTAAAAGTTTCGTCTACGGTGTACTTTGATGATGAGGTCAATTAGTGTTACTGAATCAGGTATTGGAAATATATTTTTTTATTACTAAAAATACAAGTCAAATTCATAGTCACAACGCGAACATGCATAACGTACCTATGATACATATTTGTCATTCAATGATCGAACAAAATCAAGCGAGGCACACATTTAATGATTTTCGGAGTATATATATTCTTTGTACCGATTTAATGGACATTGAGATTGATTTTTTAATTATTATTTTTTTTTTTTTAAATAAACTTCTAGACAGT
>JABSMT010048860.1:0-13780 GCA_018902335.1 Eumacrocentrus americanus
TTTTTTTTCATTTGTATGAAAACCTCATTGTCAATTACGTTTGTTGAGAAACAAAAAAAAGCCTCTGTTACTGTTTTGAAATTTTCCCGCCATGTGAAAGTGTCGCCATCTGGATCGTTCATATCACAAAAAAATTCATCGTTCTACTTTATCATCTGATCTCGCAGTGTGTGGCACGGGCGTTCAGTTTACATCCCAAAGAGAGAATTGTATGATCGTCAAGAAGAGTCTCCTCAAGGTAAATCCAACGATATTCATTACATCTTAAACGATTACTCGTCAATATCGTATTAATCTGAGAGATCACAGCCTAAAGTCTCTTTACATCATGATAGTTAACAACAAATTCATTTATTGTCATCATATCGACGGTTATTTCCTCAACGTTGCCGTGTGAAGTCTCTGTTCGGTAATCTAACATTTTTACATTGGCCTTGAATGGATAATCACTTATTAACAAATAAAATAACCTATTTTCTATGTCTTTCTGCACAACGTTCATACGTGTTCATCAGCAGTAATGTCGCTTGTAATCGTGTCAATTGAATAGCGACGATTTCCTAACCGCTTTTGGTGTGGTGTCTCGTTTTATTGGGCGCCATCGTTACATCGCCTGTTCCAAGCTAGCAATGGCCCCAAAAATGGCGCGGCCGGCTAAACGTGTTTCACTGCATTTATGCCTCACTTTTTTTCTAAACATTCCAATTCTAAATTCAAAGAATATCTCCTTGATAAAGGTAATTTGTTGATAGAAACAATCCTATGCAATTTTCAGTTGGAAAAAATGAATTTTTACATTTTTATCCAACTGATTTAAACATTAATTAGGCTTTTTATTCGATTAGCTGAACGATAAGACCAAAAATAGATGTATAAATAACGGATTTTGATGCTATTTTGCTTTTAGATTCATAAACATGCCAGAGCTAACTGAATTGGACAAGGCTGCAAGCTCCGAGCCGACGAAAGTCGAGGTTGTGGCTGCTGGATCAGGTACAGACTCTGATTCTGATGACTCCATTCCAGACCTGGAAGATCCAAGTGCTGGTGGAGCTGTTGGATTCTCTGGGGCCAATGTTCCGGGAATGCCCATGGATGGATTCTCCAAAGCAAAGCAGAGTCGAAGTGAGAAGAAGGCGAGGAAGCTGATGAGTAAACTTGGATTGAAATTAGTGCAGGGCGTCAATAGAGTGACTATTCGCAAGTCCAAGAACATTCTTTTTGTGATTAACAAACCAGACGTGCTAAAGAACCCAGCATCTGACACATACATCATCTTTGGTGAGGCCAAGGTGAGCTTGATATTATTCAGTCGGGATTAATAGTCTTTAAAGATGATTCATGGTCGTAAAATATGTATTTTTGCTATTTTTCATTTGTAGATTGAAGACTTGAGCCAGCAAGCGCAAGTTGCAGCTGCTGAGAAGTTCAAGGAACCACCAATTCTCTCAACATCTGAGGCTGGTGGTAGCACGACAATTGTTGCGCCAATTCAAGAGGAATCTGAGGAAGAAGTTGATGAATCTGGCGTTGAGGAGAAGGATGTTGATCTCGTCATGTGCCAGGCGAATGTTTCTCGAGGGAAAGCCATTAAAGCTCTCAAAAATAATCAGAATGATATCGTCAATGCCATTATGGTGAGCTATTTAACAATATATTAATTCATTAGATTTATTTTTTCAAAGAAAAAAAAAATAGAAAACAATTATAAATGATGATAAATGTGAAGGTTTCGCAAAAATATATTTCACAGTCAGAATGAATTGTGACGAAAATCTTGGCAGTCTGAAAATTTAATTAATATAACTCTAAAGAAATCTGCTTAATGATTTATTACAGCTTTTTTAATGAAAAAAATGTTTGGTTATGTTTCAGGAATTGACGATGTGATGAATTGGATTAGAACTAAGATTCGTGGCAACTTTTGCCACGTAAAGTCACAATTAATCATCGTTCAAGAAGCTCATCAATTTGTTTATCTTACTCATCGCGTTGCTGGAGAACAACAAAAAAAAGGAATTACGTTAAAAGAAAAAAAAATAATTTGCGAATCGAAAAGCAATCGAGGGCAATTCCCACGATTTTATTCGACATGTATATACCTAATTCACACAAAAAAAAATAAATACGCTATCACGAATGTTTTTTACATTTTGATTTGCATTTTCATTCCCTTTTTTTTGAGAGCAATTCATAACCTCAAATGTTGCATTACCGGCAAGGGTGATAGTGCAGTTTTCTACGTTCTTTTTGATGCTCTCAGGTTGGAGATAGATTAGAAGAAAGCCACATCAGCATCAGTACAGTCATTCCAACGCTATAAACAATTAATCTTTATCATTTTATCAGCAAAAAGACCGTTACAGTTCGAATAAATCGGTAATAAGTTCATTAAATAATGAATTTCTATATTTTATTTATTTAATTACCAATCACCCAATTTCTGACTTACATAATAGTACATAAATGTCAAATCCTATGAGTACTGAAGCCGGTTAGTTTGTTATTCTAAATATATATTTAAAAAACATCTTTTCCCTCCACATTGATTTCAATTTACATATGCTTGGATTTTATTCAAACAATGCTAAAAATCTGGAATCGTAATTTGTTTGCACACATTTCAAAGCTTCGAAAGCAAGATTATTCACGTTTATCACGAGTTTGCCTTGAAAAATCTCCGCATAATTTTAGGTTATTAAAACGAAGGTTTCCCATGTGCATAATAATTGATTATTAGAGAAGTTCTTTAAATTTTTATTAAGTTATTCATTGGAATAAATATTTTGTTTCAGGCAATACAACAATTTCAGCACAATGACTGAGGATATTTCTTTATATACTTTGCCAAACAGCCAGCCAATTGTCCAGCTTGAGTGTGAGACTGCCTTCAAAGCATTATCAAAGAATGAAAAGCTTTATGCTCATTACTTGAGCCAGGCAGCATGGAATGGTGGCCTCATTGTTTTAGTTCAAACGTCTCCAGAGTCACCTCTGATATTTGCATTTTTGCACAAAATCTTTGTCGCAGAGTCCATTGAAGACCTGAAGAAATTTGCTCTCGATGCAGGAGTTACAGATGATCAGTTTACTGTACGCATATATATTACATTTATTTCCATTTTGTTAAATTCATTTTGAGAAATAGTTAAAAGATATTTTTTTCAGGCTTTCCTCGTGTATGCTTGTGGAGTTCTGTCCAATTCTGGCAACTACAAATCATTTGGAAACAGTAAAATAATCCCGAATTTACCGAAGGACAAGCTTGAGACAATAATGAAAGTCTCAAAGGCTTACAAAGAGCAAGCAAAGGAGCTTGAGAAAATATGGAGTAAAATAAAGGACAGTGCTTACTCATTAGAGGGAAAAGTCAAGTCGCTTGGACTTGGTGACAAAGGAATTACAACTTATTTCTCGGAAAATTGTACTCATGAGGACGCTGATCTGGTCAACGAATTCATGCAGAGCAAAGGTTTAGAATCTTACAATGCCAGGTGCTTCAAAATCATAGATCACTATACTGTAGGCAACACAAAGAAAGTACGAGATGCTTACGAGATCAAATTTGCTTCTCTAGACGAAGGAAGTGATGCTAAGATCACGATTCCTGAAGAGATCTTTAAGGGTGCTAAATTTACAGTTAGTCGAGGAGATTACAGCAAGCTGTTTGTCTCAGTCATTGATAATTTGCAAAAGGCAAAAGAGTATGCAGCCAACGATAATGAGAAGAATATGTTGGAGAAATACATCAGTCATTTTCGAACTGGATCGCTGGACGATCATAAAGATGGTTCTCGTTTCTGGATTAAGGACAAAGGTCCAGTCGTGGAGACGTACATTGGCTTCATCGAGACATACAGAGATCCCGCAGGTCAGAGAGGTGAATTCGAGGGATTTGTTGCAATGGTGAATAAAGAAATGTCTCAAAAATTCTCAACTCTCGTTAATCAAGCTGAACAACTTTTGCCCAAGTTGCCCTGGGATAAGGACTTTGAGAAAGACGAATTCCTCAGACCAGATTTCACATCACTAGACGTCCTGACGTTCTCAGGATCAGGTATTCCAGCTGGAATTAATATTCCAAACTACGACGAGATCAGACAGAGTGAAGGATTCAAGAATGTCTCGCTGGGCAATGTCATTCCTGCAAACATGAAGCAGGACGTAATTCCTTTCTTGTCAGACGAGGACCAAGTCCGAATGAATAAACATCGAATTGCCAGTTTCGAAGTGCAAGTTGGACTTCACGAACTGCTGGGTCATGGCAGTGGTAAGCTCTTTAGGAAACTGGCAAATGGCAAGTTTAATTTTGATCAAGCAACAGTCAAGAATCCACTGACAAATGGACCAATTGAGAAGTACTTTTTGGATGGTGAGACTTATGACTCCAAGTTTGGAGCGATGGGATCTTCATACGAAGAATGTCGTGCTGAATGTGTTGGTCTGTATCTGAGTCTTGAGAAAGATGTCCTGAAGATATTTGGGCATGAGGGCAACGATGCTGATGATATTATCTACGTGAATTGGCTGTCACTGCTGTGGAATGGCTGTGCCAAGGCTCTAGAGATGTATCAACCTGATACGAAGGAGTGGCTTCAGGCTCACTCTCAGGCACGATATGTTATCTTGAGAGTGTGCTTGGAGGCTGGAGAAGATTTTGTCAAGATTGTGGAGACTGAGGCAAACAAAAATCTTCGATTAACTGTAGACAGAACAAAGATAAATACAGTTGGGAAGAAAGCTGTTGGAGAATTTTTACAAAAGCTTCAGGTCTACAAGAGCACAGGAGACATTGAGGCAGCTAAAGCCATGTACAATCATTACTCTGAGGTTCCTGAAACTGGTTCACAGCCTTGGGCACAATGGAGGAAGATTGTTCTTGCTCACAAGCAACCCAGAAAGATTTTTGTTCAAGCAAATACATTCATAGAAGGTGTTAACAATTTTTATTTTTCTTAATTATACCATACATATATCATCCCAATTTATCTAATTATATTAATATTCTGTTCTTTCAGGTTCTGGAAAAGATGTTACACTGAAAAATTATGAACCAACATTCAATGGTTTAATTCAGTCGTGGATTGAACGATTCTCATCGCCCCAAACTGCAGAGACTCTCGTTGAACTGGCTGAGCAGGAAGAAAAATATTTTTCTACTGAACAACTCCCGAACTAAATAACTGTTTTCTAACAATACAAAAGCCTTCTTAGGTGCTTACTCATTATTATATTCAATTTCATTACAAAAGCTAAAAAATAACAATGAAAAATAAAAATATGTATTTTATACGAAATTCACTTTGAATTTTGACACGCTGTTTTACTAACGAGGGATAATGCAGTTTCCTTCGTGCGCCCCTGATCGCCATTTTTTCTGACACGCCATACTTATCTTCAAATCCGTCCATAATTTGATGAATTTGACAGTCAAGAATATCCACGCAAGCATTTTCTTATCAATAAAAAAATTCTGTTAATTTTAAGATGAATCTTATCGGCAATAATTAGTCTATAATAAACAGAGAAATGCAAGATATTTGCTCGGATATTCGAACGGCCATTGATCATGGTCGTACCGATATTCTCCGGACATTGCTTGGTGCATGTACGTACATACAAAATTCATAACCTCCTATTAAATGCAAAACAATCAATGAATATCTCTAAAAAATAATAATTTCTATAAAAATTGCTCTCAATTTATTTTCAATTAATACATAACCGCTCTTAGCCTTTGGTATAATTAAAATAATAATTCTGGGTTTAACAGGCGATAATGGAAATGTTGGAGAAGGAATCACAAAAGAGGGGATTCTAAATCAGCCCTTTCTAGAAGAGGGAACGTTTTTGTCTTATGCTTCCAAGGTAAATGACTTATTACAAGCATCAAGACTATACTACAAATGTAAATTTCATTCAAACATTTACAAAAATTCTAATATCTCGGAAACCATGCGAGATAGAGCAAAATTGCATATGACCTTTTTTGTAGAGAATTTAATTTCCTAAAAATAAGGTCCTATACAATTTTATCGTATCTCGTGTAGTTTCCGAGATATTTTGAAAAATCTAGATAAACGATTTTGTTGTGAACAAAAATTTGTTGAAAATAAAAGTAATTATAGCTCGAGAACTATGCGAGATACAACAAAAATGTATAGAACCTTTTTTGTAGAGAATTTATTTTCCGGCAAAAAAGGTCTCTTACAATTTTGTCGTATCTCTCATAGTTTTCGAAATATTTCAAAAAATAGAAATTTTTTTAATTGGATGAATTTTTGTATTTGTATAACTTTTTTATTTATAGACAAATCAAGTAGATGTAGTGAGAACATTGTTGAGCTGTGGAGCTGATCCTGCTGTGAAAAATGCACATGGACGTAACGCTGTTGATGTAGCAGCTAGTGAAGTAATTCGCTTGATTTACGTAGAGGAGTTACTGAGAGCGACTGCTGCATCTGAGTAAGTAGATTTGTTTCTCGAAATGCTTACATGGATCTTCTACCACTGCCCCATCGATGCTTTTTTGTATCACTGAATAACAATGAAAACAGTTATATATGCTTGGAATTGATTTGTAGGATAGACAGAGTTATACAGCTACTTGAAGCAGGAATTGAAGTGAATTCATGGGACTCTGAGGGTAGTAAAAACACACCATTGCATTGGGCAGCATGTTATGGCAACAAGGATGTAGTTGCATGTCTCATTGGTGAGCGTTCATCGTTATTTTTGTCGACAATTTTAATTTTCAATCAATATTAGCTTATAAATATGTTGTTTTATTAAAATTCTGTAGATCGTGGAGCTGACGTTAATGCTGAAAATGGTTGCGGAGCAACACCTCTTCATGAAGCTGTGAGTCGTGGTGATGTTCCGATTTGTCAGGAACTCTTACAAACTGGTGCTAATCCTCACATTCGAGCTCTTCAAGGGTACAGATCTACAAACCAATATACAATGCTATTTTGTTTTATTTTTCTACATTAATAATTTCTAAATTACAGAACATTCGCTGGAAAGAGTCCCTATGACCTGTCTCGAAATAAATCAGCAATTTACTCTTTGCTGCAACGAGCAATGCCTAATTCAATGTCCAAGGAAACAGAGAGCATGCACAGCCCAGTGACTCCCTACACTGATTCAAACAGTTTCAGCCAGAAGAATCTCTCCGCTAATATCAGTCAACTATCAATTGACTCTAACAAATCAACAGATCCTCTCTACGATCCAAATATTCGAGAGCCTACGACTGGAGACAGTCCAATAAGATCACTTCCCGACAAATCTGGGACGTGGAATCTCATTTGGCCCGAACCAAAGAGTATTTTAGACTTGACCAATATCTCACCGCCTTTCATAGCTGGCAAGGAAGTTTTTATATCAATAATTCAAGGCAGTGAGTCTATTCATGATATTCTAGACGTGTGGGAAGTCAGCAGGACACATTTACTCGAGCTGGGACACGATGTAAAGGTGGGAGAGGTTCAGCCAGGCTCTGGACGATTTGTAAGCGACAACCGAATCGAGTGTATTGTCAATCGAAAGTTATTCAACGTTGCTGAAGGCTATCAGCTCCATGTATCGCAAAATTCTATCAAAGTCAGTGCGGGCAGTCTAGCAGGTCTTCATTATGCTGTGTGTACTTTCGTTCAGCTTTTAAGACTCAGCAAGAATCTAGATTCACCAGAAGTCACTGAGATAGAGTCAGTTCTCATTAAAGACGAGCCTAGATTTATGCATCGAGGAGTCCTCTTGGACATTTCCCCACGAGGAAGAACTCCAACTCTAGAGTATCTTCTGCACACAATTGATCTCTGGTCGTCGTTTAAAGTCTCGCATCTGCATTTGTACTCTCGATTGAGTCCCAGTTGTGACTGGCAATTGTGCTATTCTCGTTCAGAAATGGTTACACTGGATCGTTACTGCAGAGATCGACACTTGGACTTGATTCCAGCATTAGATGTGGACTCCAACGTTAGTCAGCGCCATTTAACTCAGATGTGGCCAGTTTTTCAAGAGCTATTAGCCATATTTCCAAGCCTGAGTTACGTTCATGTGGGCCCAAGACTTGCAAGTTTGCTCGTGCAGCCTGACAATCTCGATTCGAGCATCAGTATTAACGAGACTGTTGAGACAGACATGTCTGAAGTCTTTAAATCGTATTCGTGCCTTCAAGAACTCTGGCATATTCTTAATTTGAATAATGCCACAACTCTTTTGCTTTGCTCCAATGGTTTACATTCCAAGTCTGAATTCCGAAGTGTTCCTAGCAATGTTATTCTGGTTGAATATGGATTTCAAGCAGACTACGATTTTTCGGAGTGGACAGAAGCATTCAAGACAGCTGGGGGTAATGTCCTGCCTAGTTCTGGAACTGCTAGTTATAATAGTCTTGCGGGATGTCCTGCCTCCACATTGGCAAACACAAAGAATGCCTTGAAAATGGCTCTTGAACAGAATTCTATTGGCATTGTCGTGGCACACTGGTCTGGAAGCCACCATTTGACTCCTCATCCCTTTTCTTGGCTGGGATACTTAATAGCTGCTGGTTTGGCTTGGAATTCTTCGTCAGAAATTGAATTGGGACCATTAGAAGCTTATGAAAACTCGGATATGTCTGGCTTGCATAAACGTCAACGATTCTTGACGAATATCCTGAATACACATGTGTTTCAAGACCTTGAACACAAAATTGGTGGGACTATTCTTGAATTGGGACGTGTGGATACTTTGGTTTTAACTCTGAGTAAGAATCAGGATTCAAATGATCTTCAACAGATTCCTGACAATCGTGGATCGACTCTTTATAGGCTTCTAACTGATCCTGACAATGTCAATTTGGAGTATCTTTCAGCTGATCTTTTTGCGGTATGTAAACGTTTTTAATGAATTAACTGCACTTGCAAAAAATAGAGAAATGAAGCAGCTTCATCTTTTCATTAACGAATTAATTTATTTAATTTACAGAAAATGACAAAGCAAATTAAACGTGTCACTCATGCTCTGTATGAAGCTAATGTTACTGCAAAATTTGGTTCAATGGAGATTCAAGAGTTGCAATTAACTGCTGATTTAATGGTAACAGCTTGTCGAATTGGCAGGACTCTTATTGGAGTTGGCGTCAATCCAAATAGCAATATGGGACTAGCAGTAATAAATCTCGGTGTCTGTAATTTGCCACCGACATTTAGAACGGACATTGCGAATAAAATGTTGGCTCACATTGAGCAATATAAGGGAGCTTGGTTACAGAGGCATTTGCCTCAAGGTCTCCAGAGTTCCTTGCTAGTCCTCACCAGTGCGCTTCATCGATTTGTGCCCGAATCCTAGTTAAATAACTGACTGTTCTTTTTCTTTTCCTTTTACTTTCAATCAATGTTTCCCTAATTTACCAAATGACTTCCATTATCGATGCAATTTTATATTTTACTTGAATGACAAGAGGAATAGGATTCAATGTCAAATCACTACCGTGAGGTATTAATTGTTAAAGACTGTTGAATTTAAATTAATAACAAATACAACATACTTGTACTATTTAGCTATACAGATTTGTGTATAAATATAACATTAAATGCATTTTATAAGGCACCAAATTGTTGTTAGAGTCTTCTTTAAATATATTCCAAGGTTGTGCAGAAAATTTGCATTGTTAGACTTCTTGGTTCTCTTTCTTTTCTTTCATAATACAGACGTTTTCGTAAGCATTAGTAGTGCGTCGGATGAATGCAAAAGAGTTATTTACTCTGATGCCTTAACGTCGTTCATAATCAAAGTATTGTTATGCTGAACATTCCAACTCTCCATTTCCTGCTCTTCCCTCTGCCTCTCTTCAGCTTGCAGCTTTTGCATTCTATTGTACTCATCAATTTCAAATTGATACTTGGGCGAGGTAATGCCCAGGAAGTCAGCTAAAGCCTCGCCTACATAGTCACATCCTTCCAATAATTTGCTGCTGAACCAAATCGTTTGATACCAGGTCCATGGAATCCAGCCAAGAGTTTTCTACGAATTCATCGACAATATTAGATCATGAAACAACTACTTCTTATAGAGATTGACAAATATTCTGCGTAGAAATTATTAACCAGATCAATAAGAGCTTGTTGTGGTGATGTTTTTGGAGTATCAGCCTCGTCGTCATCAGAATATTCAACCAAATCACCATCAGAGAAGTGCAAAACTCTCTTCGGACGTCTTTGAAGTCTAGATGAAGCCTGTAAAACGTGACAAGGACATTTAATACACAATATATTAATGGCTTATTGTTAGAAATGATGATCAATGATGACGTACTTGCTCCTGAATGTTCTCTCCATTCACCTGGAGAACGACATTCGACAAATCGCAGTCTTTTTTATTTTCTGTAGACATCATTGAAGGAATTTTGATTGATGGAGCCACGAGAGAGAGAGAGAGAGATTCTAGTGCAAAACAAAGTCTTGCATGACAGTTGACACAAAAACAGTGGCACAGTTCCTTTATTCTGACCTACACCAATACAATATATGTATATACATAACCTAACCTCTAATACATACACATTTGGCGCTGTAGGAATATTTTCCAATAGATGGCCAGCATTAGTTAGGTTATGTTGGGTTATTTACATGCAATTTCGTCAGGTTTCTCGTATTCCAAGAAAGGTAAAAGGCTTTTATTTGTTTTCGATGGAATAAAAATACATAATGAGTGCTTTAGGTATTTAAATTGAGGTTATGTTTACATTTTAGAGAGGGAGATATGGTCAAATGCAGCGCGCCAGAATGCAAACTCCAAGTACGATTTCAATTCCCAAAGCAGGAAGAATTGAAGAAAAAGTGGCTTGAGTTTATTGGTAAGCCGGATCTCGTTGTGAAGAATGTACGTTATGGATTGTGTGAATTGCATTTTAGAGACGATCAAATTAAACTAGAGAGTGCAGAAACAGGTAAATTAAAAATTCCATGGTTTATCATTCTGTTGTTAAGCGGTAAAAGTTGATAAGTTGGATAGTAATGGTGAATTTCATTGAAGTTTTTTTACAAAATTTATTGTAACTCGAGAACTATGGAAAATAGAGCAAAATTGCATGAAACCTTTTTTGTAGAGAATTTAATTTTCTACAAAAAAGGTCTTATGCAATTTTATCGTAGCTCATGTTGTTCTCGAGATATCTCGAATAATGTAAGTGAACAATTTTTTTTGAGAAAGAAAATTTGTTAAAAATAAAATTGATTATAACTCGAGAACTGTGCGAGATACGACAAAAATGCATAAGACCTTTTTTATAGAGAATTCAATTTTCGAGAAAAAAGGTCTCTTGCAATTTTATCGTATCTCTCATAGTTTTCGAGATATATATGAAAAAATGTGAATATCGAAAATATTTGTTGTATTTTTTATGATATTTTAAAGATATAGTGGACTTTAATGTATGTGTACATCTGTTTGTGATTGACGGATAAATAGTATTGACATTTATATTGATTTCAACCAGCGCTCACATCTCATTGGGTGCACCTGTTCTCGTCTGATCACAGAAGTTAAGCAATGATGAGCGCGGTTAGTACTTGGATGGGTGACCGCTTGGGAACACCGCGTAGCGCTGGTTCTTTTTTTTCTCGATTTTCATCCAGACATATTTTTTTTATTAATTAAACATTTCCCCATTGCTATTTTTAAATTTAAATTTAAAAAATCGATTGGTAAACAGTAAAAGGAAATAAGTCGATCGAAAAATTTCATTGAAATCGTTCAAAAAATTCATTATAGCTCGAGACCCCTACGAGATACGGAAAAAATTTATAGGACCTTTTTTTCACTCTCATAGTTTTCAAGATATATATGAAAAAATGGGAATTTCAAAAATTTCCAATAAATTGTCAACTTATCTTGTTTCACCACTTAAGGACACAATTTTTCTAGGAGCATACTTGTTAATTACATTTGGATTTTAGGACTAAAATTGCAGTATATGCGACTGAAAAAGAATACTATTCCTAGTATTTTATACCCTAATGATAGTAAAACTTTGAATGAACGAAGAAATAATATCACAGGTGAATATAAGAAACATATAGATGTAAATAACACTGTTTCTGATTATGTTTGAGTATTGATTATTTAATGGATGTTACAGATTCTTGTGATTCTGATTCGGATGATAGTGTCTACAATGTTGTCCGTGAAGAGACGCATTGCAGGAAACGAAGGTGTTACAGTAACAAAACCAAGAAGAAGATAACAATGAATAAGTCAGATGAAAAAAGTAATTGTCTTATCAACAGTGGCACTGTTATTAAAGAAGAAATTGATACTACACCTTTAGAATTGGATGAGATAAAAATTAAATGTGAAGCTAAAACAGGAGATTGTGACAATCAATATGAATAACAGTAGCGATAAAAATATTCTATTTGTCAGAATAAATATTTTAGGACGAATAAAAAGAACTACTGAGCACCACGAGTATTCAAATTCTCTCGAAAAAAAGGGTAGCAAGCATCTTCACTGTTACTATTCCTTGTGATTGACTGTGGTTGAAGCGTCTAATGTGCAAGGTATGTCGTTTTCGTCTGGGTCAAAATGAAATGTTATTGTGTTAAATAATTCAATGGATCATTGTACTAATTAATAAAAATGAAATGATAGATCGCTTGCTCTTGATTATTTTCAGACTCTTGGCGTTGAACGTGATATTGTACTACACTCTATAAATCTGAACTACGCTGTAAGCCCTGCCAAGTTGTACGAAAATTGTCTATAATAATTTTCGTGTGTTATTTATGTATACATGTATTTGAAAATAAAGATATCAGAATAAAAATACGGAAAAAGAGATATTTTTATTTGCACTGTTAGTTCTGTCCTTAAGCGGTCAAATGACACAAGTCGATAAAAATATTTCATTGATGTCTTTCACAAAATGGGTTATTTCCAGACAACTATCGGAGATACGACAAAAAATCATATAAACTAGGGCACCGCACGCGCAAGCACGCGCTCGAGGATTAGGCCGTTGGCGCATCAAACGATGTAAGGCGAGATTGCAAGATCGAGACGTACATTATTTTATAAAGGGATCAAGGAAAATTCGGAAAAAAATATCAGGATAACAGGAAGTATGAAAAGTTACTGCTACTAATCTTTAGAGACCTCTGACTTCCTTCCTTATCATGTTTTCCTATTCTTAATTTTCAAAAAACGGAAGAACCACAGCTCTGGACTGTTGAGTTTCATCGAAGAGAATTCGGAAAAGGTATCAGGATAACAAGAGGTATGAGGAGTTACTACGTCTGATCCTTAGGGAGCTCTGACTTCCTTCCTTATTATGTTTTCCTGGTCGAAATTCTCAAGAATTCGAAAACGCGGCTCTGGGCTGTCGAATTTCATCGAACGAAATTCGGAAAAAGTATTAGGATAACAGGAGGTATGAGGAGTTACTACTTGTGATCTTTAGGGACAAAAATTCAAGAACGCGGCTCTGAGCTGTCGAATTTCATCGAAGGAAATTCGAAAAAAGTATTAGGATAACAGGAGGTATGAGGAGTTACTACTTGTGATCTTAGGGACCTCTGACTTCCTTCCTTATCATGTTTTCCTGGTCAGAATCCACAAAAATTCAAGAACACGGCTCTGAGCTGTCGAATTTCATCGAAGGAAATTCGGAAGAAGTATCAGGATAATAGGAGGCATGAGGAGTTACTACTTCTGACTCTCCGAGACCTCTGACTTCCTTCCTCATCATGTTTTCCTAGTCCACATTTTTTAAAAAGGGAGAACCACTGCTCTG
>JABSMT010048971.1:0-13758 GCA_018902335.1 Eumacrocentrus americanus
TTTTTTATAATGAAAATGTTAACAAATGTAAGTTGAGTAAAAGTGAAATTATTTTTAAAAAATAGTAAATGAAATATTTTGATTTTTTTTTTTTTAGAAATTCTTGAAGGACGGGCATGAAGAAAGCCGATATATGTATGAGCACGCGCACAGACCTGTCGAATTAAAAGTAGCCTGAGGCCCATAACGGGCCGCGACACACTGACCACCTTCGGCTTCTCCTTCATTCGTCTGCATTGTAAAGAAGAGGATACACCACGCGAGCAAAGGAGATGGAGTGGCGAATGGGCTGGCACGTGTATATAGAAGATTCCATTCATGCAAATATACCGTGGCCATTGGATGGCGATTTATCTCGGCCACGTGTCGATAGAGTAAGTAATTTGTTTTTTTTTCAATGAGGCGAGAATTCTAGACGACGCTGAGCGAAAGTTCGACATGCGTCGGGGATTAATCAAGACGACTATTTTCTCCTCGATTAGATTTCGCCGCCTACCTGTGGAATAATTATTTATGGTAATAAGGACAAGTTTCCATTTTACAATTGTTTGACGGTAATTCTGATGAAATTCATTTATAATTCGCTTCATTAATTCAAAGTTCTGACGGTTATTTTTTTATATAAACTCTCCCACTATAAATGTTTAATTCTAAACATAAACATAACGTTACATACATACATTCGACTCACTACGTTCATGTTATGCCCTGTACATTACACGATAAGTTACATGTATCATTACGTTTCAGGAGGAGTCACGAAATGCAGAAGAAAATTGGCTTGGTGTTTATAGAGAAATCAAGGACTTCCGTTGGTTGAGGTATCCGTTCTGATTTTCAAACTGGATAGTTAAAGTATGTATGTGATTGATTAAGCAAGTCTTGATGGATATTCAGAAACTAGAGATATTTTTGTTTTTAATCCAGACGACGCCAGAAACTAAAGAGAAAATATTGAGTTGAATGGAATTCGTGACAGTGGGTCGCATAAGCATAATGGACCGAGTCCAAAGGCGAATCCCAAACATTTTCTCCCTACCATCATGATGGTGGACATAAAATTTTTTTTCCCCTCACATTCCAAATGCAAAAGTGGGAAGATAGAGAGTGAGAAGAATTAAGTAGGAGGCGACGAGTGAATATGAGTTCATTGACACTGATTTGGAGAAGCCCACACGGTGTGTAAAGTTCAGAGGTGAGTGTAATGTGAAAATCACATTAAGAAATCCGGATTGACTAGGTGAAGATTCTCCTCTCATTGGATTTGTTACATAGGAGCTTATAGTAGTATTGCTCAGGTGAAACTGCGCAGAGATACTTTCTAACGTGCAGACTCTCATCTGCGTTGACAATCGGATTCCAAAGTTGATCTTTAATCACGTGGATTCGATTTAGAATAAATTCTGTCATTGAGCGGTAAAACAAGATAAGTCGACAATTAATCGAAAATTTTCGAAATTTACATTTTTTCAAATATGTCAAAAACTATGAGAGATACGATAATATTACAAGATATCTTTTTTGTCGGATATTGAATTATCCATAAAAAGGTCTTGTGTATTTTTGTCGTATCTCGCATAGTTCTCAAGCTATAATCAATTTCGTTTGTAACTTATTTTTTTTCTCAAAAAAAAAATCGTCTATCCAAATTCTTCGAGATATCTCGAAAACTACACAAGATACAATAAAATCGAATATGATCTTTTTTATGGAAAATTAAATTCTCTACAAAAAAGATCTTATGCAAAATTGCTCTATCTCTCGTAATTTCTGAGTTGCAATGAATTTTGTGAAAAATTTCTATGAAATTTCCTTCTTTATCGACTTTTCTCCTTTCACCGCTTAACAACAGAATTATGAAACTAAAAATAACTAGATATCTAAGATTAAATTTTGCTTTTTATAAATTAATATTATTCTAATATTTTTTCTCATTGCAGGCCAATCATCATGGGATTTATAAAATGCCATTTCTCGGTACATTTATAATTCCTCAAGAAATCAATATAATTAGGACTATTAGTGCGAGTGAAGGACATTTAAATGATGTATCTTTGCGTAAACGACAAATATTTCTCACAATCATCGACATCTGTATAGGGGTGCGGTGGCCTGTTTCCTGGGATAATCGTGACTCAAGTAAAATGGCAGGTGAACGTCTCTCTAGCACCTTCTATCTATCTGTGCATGAGCCTCGCCTCAATTCGACTGATATAAACTGGGATTCTAAAGTGAGCCAGTCATTAACTCTTCAGCTTTCCCATGCACCCAAAGACGTATACATTCCACAGTTGTTTATATCCAACTGCTATTGAGCGACTATATATACTATAGATACATCGACATGCAGAGAGAAGTCTGTTAGATTGGTGCGTATCGCACCAGCGAAGCAGAGAGAAGCTGGTGACGGTGCAGGAGAAACTGCGGTCCTAAGGAACTCCTGCGTGGCCTCGATTTCAGGACGTCAGTATCCGGTCCCTTCGTCGCTGGAGATCTATAGAGAGAGAGGAAAAATTTCACGCATCTCGCAACGCTCGCTCTCAACATCAGCTCGTATTTGAGATCCATTCCTGCACGAGAGGAAAAGATTTGCCATTCACAAGTGATCACGTTCGTTCCTTTGTCAAGGAAAGAATATCATGATTCATCGGTTGTTTATAGACGCATATATACTTTATGTATTTACTCGTCTTAAGGAGAATGTTACAATACATATAGGCATATATAAATATAATATTGTTTAGATACAGTCTATGATCAAGGCCAGTTTTCCGAGGATTTATTATCCTAGAAAAAATTACTAAAATGTCTCAATTGCTTTTTTTTTTTAATGGCTCTAATGAATTATTCATTCGTTTGAGTAATTTATTTTTTACTTTTCATTTAAATTAAGTAAGAATAATTTATTTTTTCCAATATATTCTTTAGGAGTATTCAAGAAAGCAAATAAAATAATGTAGTATTTATTTTTTACTCAGAGCATTCTTGTGAAATCTATTGCAGTGATAGTTGAAAGATTTTATTTCAAAAAGTAAATGAAAAAGCGATTAGTTTTATTGTCAGGAAACGAATAAGGACAAAGTTGTATTATAGTTGTAGAAACTCTAAACTAGCTTTCTTTAACAGACAGCAGAAGGAAAAGTGAGGCAGATTGCATTCCACAACGAAATCAACATCCATGAGACTCTAAATATCACTCTCTGGAGTGACAATTTAAAAGTTCTTTTTCATTTGAAACCGAAATAAATGCCCAGTGTGAGGATTACAATGGAAGAAAACGAGTGACAACTTAAAAGAAAGTATGTGCATCTCAAGATTGCAGAAGTGTTTCAAGTAATTCTTGGGGAGGCAGTTAATAGAAGCGGCATATATGAGCTGTATAAAAGAATAACTCAGGCTTCTTGCCCGTCAACGAGAGACTCACACCGCCTTCTTCCGTCTCTCGACTGCCGTTTAGCTGCCAGGTGAATTTCACTTTTAGAAAGCATTTTCGGCCTGGTCCAGGTCAACATGAAAACGATTGTCGACGAGCATCGTTAAGTCTCAATTAAAAAACAATGATTGATGTACATCGAATCGTCAAAGGTCGTGTAAGTACGTAGAATTGAAAAACAATTTGTCATTACTTGTCTAATGATTTTCATTGTGATCTAGGCAAGCAATGTTTGTGGAAGATACTATCTCCAAGGATGAAAATGCATACAGTGGTACCAGTCAAGAGAAATCTCTGACGTTAGATCTCTCGCGGGAAATGCCGATCGATCGAGTAAGTCACGAGTTGTAGTCGTCGGGAAATGTCAGCACTTAAGATTGAGACCGTGCACTTGCACTCCTCTTGAAAGCCATTATTATCGGTCTGACCCTCTTACAGTCGACCGAGTCAACGAGCAAAACGTACCAGGACATTCGCAATTCTACTAAAATAGACTTTATCGTTGACAATTCTTTCGTGAAACGCCACATTATTATTTGATTTTTTTCAATATCAATGCAATAGTGAAACGGTAAAAGAAAATAAGTCACAAAAAAGGTCCCATGTAATTTTATCGTATATCGCGCAGTTTTCGAGATACTTAAGTGTCGAAAAATCTAGATGAATAATTTTTTGAGAAAATAACAAAATTTGTTAAAAACAAAATTAATTATAGTTCGATAACTCTGCGTGATACGACAAAAATGCAAAGGACCTGTTTTGTAGAGAATTTAATTTCCTACAAAAAAGATCCAATGAGATTTTGTCATATCTATCATAGTTTTCGAGATATTTGTAAAAATGAAAATGTCTACAATTTTCGTTTAATTATATCAACTTATCTCATTTTCTCACTTCACTACTAAATTAAACATTTGTTTTTTTTTCTATCTGATTGAATTAATCGTAATAAGAAATATATTCAACAAAATAAATATAAAACTTTAAAATGGCAAAAAAGTGACCATGATGTTTAGCATCATCTGCCTTGAAAGGATTAAATACTTGCTCGTCTAACATGTAATTATAGTTATATAAAAAAATTCATGGAAAGTGCAACTCATTTGTTGAAGACAACATAAATTGCCTGGAGAATCGAAGTAGTAAGAAGACGGAAGCATCAAGGCCTGGTGATGAAGCGATGCTAATTCCAAAAGTTATTTCTCTCTCTCTCTCTCTCTCTCTCTCTCACTTATTCTGTCGTCTACCTGAGGAGACGATAGGTCGTGGGTTACTCGGGAGAGTTGGCTCGACAAGAAGATGACGCCCGTGAGGGAAAGCAAGTGTAGTTGTGCGTGTTACGTCAATCCTTATAAATGCCTTTGCAGTTTCCCAGCACTTTCCACTGAAAGATTCGCTTGATATTCCATGACAATGTTTTAACTCACTGATCTTCGTTATCGTTCGTTAAACCTTCTAGAATACTGAATACACTATGGAACCCATGTCTAATTGATCAGTTAAACCAAAAAGATATTGTACTAAACCAACAAAATTCAATTCAGATAACTCGATCACCCAGGACACTTGACCAAAAACAAGTAGACCTGGATTTTTTCTTGTATAACCAGAAGTACAACCAGCTAAATGTCAATCGTCATGCCCCAGTTACTTATTCTAATTGACTTTTTATTTCAGGCAGACTGTAAAAACTGGTGTATTGACGACCAGAGTTGACCGGAAATTTTAATCATTCCCAAACACCCACAGTAGTATGGTTCCTTCATCAAGACTGTGGACTAACTCGTTGTAGGCATTTTATTGATCATGTTGAACTATCCTGGTGATTGAATTCAACAAAAAGCTAGTGAGAAAGTAACACCACAAAATTACTGGATGTATATTAAAATGTCAACGTCTGCTCATAAATAATTTTACGAAGAAAGGAAGTAACCTGATGGAAAAGATAAAGCAAAGAGGATTATATAAGTTGGTGGATAGATATTGTCCTCGCATTTCAAGGATTGATGTCTCTCAATATCTTGGATTAATCTTGTCATCTTGATGAATCACATTACCACCTCCGATTTCCTCTTCTGTCATCTCATCGTCATTGAATAAACAATATAATAATGTGTTGGACAGTAGTGACATCAATGTAGACCTGTCTTACCAATCTAATCCCACACGTGAGGATTCCGCTTGTGAATATAATACAAAGATGAACGTGGGTACCGCAAGTATATAATAGTGTGTCTTATCTCTCTTCCTCAATCATTCTTTTCACTATGTACATACGCTTATCCTCTTTCCAATCCAATTTACACGTTTTGTTTCTTTGTTTCCAGTTAAGGAAGGTCCCTGGCGCCTCTTCTTCTTGTCGCAACCGTTATTATTTGCTCCGCAGCGTGTTAAAAAGACGAGCAACGCGCGTATACTTTCATCCTTGTGCAATAACCACGGAGAATCCTCGAGGTAAACTTATTATATACTAAAGATCCTATCGCTTGCTAGTGTCTAACTCTCTGTCTCTGGTTTTCTCTAGCTTATGGACTGTGGAATACGTCGCCTATCTTTGGATACTTTTGCGAAATCCTTCACTTCTTTATTCTCAAACGTGCGCTCAGGCGTATTGTGTCTTCGCGCGGGAACCAGACCAGAGACACGTTCCCTTGATAGATGTATCGTCTCAATGATGATGCTACTTCTGTCCCAACATTGACTCCCACATTATCTGCATGTGCAACTGGTCAATCATCTTTCATAGCAATAGGTTCTAATTCAGTAACGAAGTGATGATGAACGAAAATTTTAGACATTTTTATTTTTTTCAATATCTCGTAAACTATGAGAGATATGATGAAATCATATTAGATCTTTTTTGTAGGAAATTAAGTTCTCTACAAAAAAGGTTCTATGAAATTTTGCCGTATTTCGTATAGTTTGTGAAATATAATCAATTTTGTGAAAGGTTTCAATGAAATTCACTTTTTTACTGACTTATCTTCTTTGACTGCTTCACTACTGAATTGATTTATTATATTAATCAAAAGATTTTTTTTACATTATCTGTATTTTATACTGTTTTTGACTCTTCAAATAATGAGAATTATCTTTATATAGTAGTTTAAAATTCACTGAAATTGACACAGTTGAATAAACATAATTATTCATAAGTAGATTAGAATTGATCAACTTCAATATAAATACTTAATGTTTTTCAGATAGCAATTGTACAAAGTTCAGTCCTAAATGTGCTTAAAATGACACGAGTTTTTCTAATTTTTTTATTCCTCACTCTTAACTATAATAACCAAGTGTCGTCATTTTTCATACCAGCTATCAGTGACATCACGACTATAACACAATACGGCATTGAGGTAAATGCGAAGGTTATAGAAATCTACTATAGCACAAGAACGGATAACAAAACTATGAAACTGGAAAAGTTGGCAGTCGCAATGATAGAAATGTTTCATAAAGTCAATCAAATAGTCTCGTCTAGAATACCAAACGGATGTCATGATAATAATGATATTGACAGAAGAATTGCCACTTGCAAAACATCTTGAAAATACTTTGTTCGAACTCAATGATTTGGTCAATGATGTTAAATACCGCTACGACAACTTGATTTTTACTTCGTGAACCAAGGTCCAGCTCAGGAAGACAAGCAATCCTTCCTCGAAACCGTGACGTCTCAGTATTCGATAGATCAGCTGAATAATAAGATTAACCAAATGTTTCAACTGGTATTTTCTGAAAAGACGAAGAAGCCTCGTAGCAATCTCTTTAGCTTTTTGAGCAAGCTCATAGCAGTAAGTTTCAATAATATCTATGGAAAGTAATTCTAAAGTAATTTAATGACTAAATAGTTTTTTTTTATTTTCAGAAACGCAGTCTTGAACATTATCTGGCCGAATTATTTCCACAGCGATGGTTGTTCGAGCTCTACAGTATCATTGCAATCACAGAGATGAAGACATTCCTTATTGGTGTCCATGCTCATGTGTTACGCAGCATTTCCAGGAAAAGTATATGAATATTCATACACGTTTATGCAAATAAATCATATACCTATCTATTAATATATTTATGATCGATTGTCTTTCAGGAACTTTCACTGTAGAGACAAACGATGAGACTAAATTCACGCAGAGAGTAGAAACATATCTGAGTGCACTGCAACGTACACTTTCAATTGCTCCAAGAGACTTTCGTCGTTGTGATCCATTGTATCATCAACATAGTACGCTTTATTTATTTATTTATCTAGTTATTCATTTATTCATTTGTCTGCACTTGAATTAAAATAACTGATTGTTTTATAGATGAAACGTATCTTGAATTCAGTGGACTCTTTCAAACCATCATTATCAACGAGGCGATGATAAGACGGTCTAAATCAGGATCATGCCGAGGAACCTGCGAAGCACCAGTTTCTAGTGATGCTGGTTGCAATGATTGTGGAAGACACGGTGTAGGCAGGTGCGATGGTCATTTCATTGATTGCAGACTGATTAAGGGACCTATGGGGGTTTGCCAGATGGTAAGCAGCATCAAAACATTGTTGAACATGTTGATTGTTAAATAGTGTCGCATTATTTGTACTATTGTATAGCCTAGAGGAAGCTCACGACGTTATGAGTGGTTTGAAGATACGGAAAAGGTCTATGGAGACAATTTCAAGTGTTCTGGATCAATGGCTTATTTATCACATCAGCTAGATGTTTCCATTCATGGCTCCAATTTCTGTGAAAATTGTTTTTGCACCTGCGTCGCAGTTTCTGCTGTCACGCAAGCTCTTCGAACGTTCAGCCTGATGGACCAGATTTCCGCTATCCAAAACAATATATTCAATTCACTTTCTTTGCTATGTAGCAGAATTCACAATTATTCTGAGTTTAAGATGATTTGGTTATTGCAGGGTAGTCACAGGTGTTAAGTTTGTGGAGAAGGACAGTATGATACACATTCAGATTAAAGAGGGTTTACTCTTGCCCCAGGGATACATTTTAAATGCTACTGACGATTGGAAACAACTTGATGACTTTCTGTATACTAGAGAGGATCTTGGAATGTTTTACCAGTTGACAGAGAATAGAAGGGGATGGAGACTATGCTTGGGACAAGATTTTGCGTTCATATGGGACACACAGAAAACTCTGTATCTTGATGATGTAATTGTGCCTGTGAATCACGTCGTTAATGGTAAGGAATTTAATTGCTCTACGATGCAAACTAGCAACAGAAAGTCTCCGTTCATTATACTACCTTAACTATCTTTCTCTATTCTTCTCTGAACAGGCGTTAGAATTAGCCAATCTGCTTATAAAGGCTCAAACAAAACTTACAATGCATTTCATCTAGAAGTTCGTGCAACGCCATTCAACTTTCAAACGGGAAAATTGATCTCCAAAATTAAAAGTTTATGGATTAACGCAAAAACAATGACTTCACGTGCTCAGGCATATAACAAACTACAGTATAAACAAAAAACAATTATACCTGAACTTCAATTCTTGAACATAATTCAATAATAATAATATTTTCTTCAGAACTGAAGTTATATTGAAGAGTCCTAACGATTCACTCAAGACAGAATCCAATATGCCAGACTCTCAAGTCAATCAGTTCGTCAACTTCAGGACTTCAGATCTAGAAAAAGACGCCGGGCAGTCTACAGTCCCCTTTATTGATATCCAACCGGTCGACCGACTCCCGGGATTCCCCTTGACTGGTGTTGGTCTCTTTCACAAGGGACGCTGAAGGATCTGGAGGATTTGTGGCGCTTAAAGTCATCACTATGGATATTTACAACTGCATTAAAGCTCTTCTGTCCTATTGAACCCATGATGTTACTACTCGTATAATGTTGAAGAAGATGACTCTTCAAACATGAAAGCTGAGGGTATTAGCATCGAATATTTTTTAGCTTTTATGTGCAATAAGCAATTGATGTTAAATTTGGACGAATATAAATATGATTTTGTTTGTCCAAAAAATTTAAAGTTTGGATCTGTAAATGTGTTAACATGGATTATTTAGAGATATATATACATACGGTTGCTCTTTAAACCGTTATCCGAAACTGGGATACAATTCTATATATATGCAAGGGGATCCCATAGTGAGTTAAGTGTGTATTTACACGAGACTGGCGTTCGAATAGCGGAGATTCGCGTCTATTTTCTCACCATTCTCAAACCCGAGAACAAGAGCGACCTGGGGCATCACCAGTGTATATTTTGACGACTTGTATTCCATTGATCCAATCACTCAACTCAACAAAACAAACAACAATATCTACATCAATTCACCCTAATGAATTATCAAGAAATCCAACTAATCAAAACACCCTGCTTCAAAGAAGATCATATTGATTCCAATTGAAGTCTGTAGAATTTGTGGTACTTCAGTCGAATTATGAAATAGAAAACATACAGACTTCAATCGGAATCAATCGGAATTAATAAGAACTCTTACTTAGGGAACAACTTGACGAACAGTTCTAATTTGATAATTAATTATTGAAATACATTCTTTATTTTATTATCATTAATTACATACAATAAAAATATTCACAGGACCATCAAGTGAATGGGTGGAGAATATAAAAGAAGTCATTGCGTCCATGTGCTATGTGATCCCATCGCGGCTGCACCGGGACTATACAGACAAACACGGCGGCCGGATTCCTCGACGGTTCAGTGTGTCACTGTAGTTAACGTCGCATATTTGCACGTAGAGTGTGACGAGAAGGCGGTGCACATACATGACGACTACAAAGCCAACTCATATCCATTGTGTGTGGGCATACTGTATACTTTAGGCATCTGTATTAGAGTGAAATGAAAAAGACGCAAAAGGCGACGACCACCAGCTTCGTCGCCCCAGCGATTAATCCTTCTCCTACCGGTGTTTACAGTTACATTAAACTCGACCGACCCGTTTCCGACGTTGACGACGCGAATTATTGCAAGGAACACGTTGTCAACGACGGCGTTGACAACCATATTAAACCCATTAATTCATATATGTATCTTTCTTATGATCATTTTTTTATCGTTTTTTTTTACATTTCTTCATCACCTTCAGGGAGAAATAAAGATATTGTATTTTGCTGAAAAGTAACTTTCTCTAATTTTCATCCTGGTTGACTTTCGAGACTTCTGAAATACTAAATTTATGAGTCGGAAAAAAAGTAAGAGGGAAAAGGTGATAAGTTGATAAAAAAGTAAATTTCATTGAAATTTTTCACAAAATTTATTGTAACTCAGAAACTATGAGACATATAGCAAAATTTCAAGGAACCTTTTTTGTAGAGAATTAAATTTCCTACAAAAAAGGTCTTATGAAATTTTATTGTATCTTGTGTAGTTTTCGAGATATTTCGAAGAATCTAAATGGATGATTGTTGGAGTGAAAAAAAAATTGTTAAAAACGAAATTGATTACAGCTCGAGAACTATGCGAGATACGTCAAAAATGCATACGACCTTTTTTTATAGAGGATTCAATTTCCAACAAAAAAATCTCTTCCAATGTCATTGCATCTCTCATAATTTTTGAGATATTTGAAAAAATGTAAATTTCGAAAAATTTCGATAAATTGTCGACTTATCTCATTTTAAAGCTCAATGCCAGAGTTCAGATCAAACTTTTCTTTATCACTTCCGGTTTGGCGACAATAAATTATTTTTTTTAATCTATTTTTTTTTTCTTAAAAATTAATTTAAAAAAATGTGAAACTGGACCGGACAAATTATATTGAAAGCTTCAAAATTCTTTCTATTTTTTCAGCACAACTGAAGACAAGTCTACGACAAATTTCCTTTTATCTAAACAGTATGAACAAATTCTTGATCAATAATTTATCCATTTTCTTCTTTTCTAAGCAAGGACGGTGATAGATATATACGATGGAATTGGAGCAACGGTATATAAGAGAATAGTTTCCAGCGAAGCGATAACGTTGAAGAACAAAGGGAGGGGCTAGATTTAACTGTAGACTATGCAGAATAAATCGAAGATATTGTCAGGAGCCGTTCGTTCATATCCTGGAGCTCCATTCGAGCGACAAATCCGATTGCGATCGCGCGTAAAATCAACTGTATGCTCTCGCAATACTTGCGGTCTTTGGTTGCGGGCCGTTGAGCCGAGAAAATCGACGGTCCTTGCCTTTATCCATCAACGTTGCTAACATATTGTCATGCATTGTCACAAGTTCACCACGCTACTGTTGATGGAGAGACAATATCAGAAGTCTCAAGGTAGATTTTAATACTTTTTATTAATCTGAAAGATGCTAATGCAACTTTGATAATAATCCAGCTATTTTTTCCTTTTAGGCATTGAAAAAAAAATAATTTTTTAATTCGATTGGCAGAGCTATGCCTTACTGATCGACAGGATCATTATCAGTAGAGTGCAGTTAGCATTGATGCAAGAGAAATAAATACAGTATGGCCTTGGCAAGTAAACTAGTAACTTGAAGCTGAAACAAATCAGCTGGAGAGAATGAAACTCCAAGTGATGAAGGTATATAGTTTTACACGTACATATATTCACATACGTATACATGAAGATGTTTTTTTTATTTTTCATCTGACGAGAAGCATCTTTCTCGCGTGCAGGTAATCATCATCACTTTAATAAAAAAAATTAACTATAGGCTCTATGTCATAAAACGAAAATATATATTACAACCAGTTCATAAACATTAATTCATGAGTCTTATTCTGTTCTTTCAGGAATGACGACTATTTTTATGAGTCCATTTAGTGCCAAATATATATCAACGGACATTGCGACAAGCCTGATAATGTCCAACACGCTGGGCTTCTTCTGTATACAAAATCGTAAAGACCAACTCGCATTAATCCATAATTCTACCAGAGAGGCGGAAGTTCTCCTGAAATGTTTACGGCCCAAAGCGACACCTCCAAGTGCCCGTCATTTAAATAACTGAGAAATGAAGCCTCATTATATCGTCTGAATCGATTTAACGGTAAATGGAATGACGACAACTGAGAGATGCCCAAGGTCATATTGAAACCTCTTTTATAGATATAGTCTTCCTCACATCCTTCTAATTTCACTTTACTTCTACTTAAAGATACGGCCAGTCTGTCCCTTGCAACGGTATATGAAGATTACCAAAGGGGGATGATAGAGTTAATTACGATGAGAAAATTGCCATTTGCATCATCAGATGTCACAACTGATGGAATTCCAACTCTACACTAGATGTTTTCTGATTGATTCATAATGAGGAAGTTACAAAGACGTTTTGGCGAAGATTGTTTGAGCGATTTTGGGATTTTTTTGTAAACCACAAAACGAATGTGTATATAAAGCATCGTCTGGCAATTTGAATTGATGCAAAGCCACAAGTGTCATTGTGCTTGGAACTGAAGTAAAGTGGAATAGGCACGCGCGACCGATTATCGGAATTGCATCAACAGACCCCTTTTCCTCCTCTTCTTCGTCCTTCTTCTGTTCCAGCAGCGTTGGAACTAACCCAACTATAAGTCGGGCTAACGGGAAAACTCGTCGGTCGAACTGACGTCTACACGTGTTAGTATACTTGGTACATTCGTATGCATCGATGATCGTCTATAAACACACGTTCGGTCAACGGGATCAGTCAGACCTTTATTGGGGTAGGATCATAGGCAACTCTGTAGCAAATATGGACATTCATTCCTCTACCATCTTCAATCATCAATGGAATCATCTGTGCAGACTCATTGACGCTATGGACAATGAATGGATCTATCTGGTTCATTCGAAAGAATAGTAATAAATGCAATAATCAATTGTCCCCATTGTTGTTTGGAGCAAGAATGAGCTATATGCTGTTACATATGATGGAATGGAAAAAATATATATATACAGACTGTATGGATTTATGTGGTGCACAACTATGTAACGGATTAACGAGTGAACGCCGAACCGATTTCCGCGATGAAGAAATGAGGCTGCTGCAGTCTCAAGTGTGTATATAGATATATGTCTCTCCTTCTTCTGGGGCTCTTTCTTCTTCGGTGTGTTGCTGAGTGCGAGTCACGTAATCGACGGTATAACCCGGTGACGGGTCCCCGGGATCGAACGGGGCCACGCGGCTTGTCCCTTATTTTTTTTATTCCTCCGTCTTTAACACAGTTGCATAACATTACCCGAACTGGTACACCACAGTCACTGGGATGTAAAAGATGGAGTGCAGTATTATAAAGGTATAAGTATAGCTTGTTGGACTTATTCTTTCTTATTGATCTCGGTCTATTTGTCACCAAATATTACACCGTTTCTTTTCTGATTTTTATTTAATTTATTATTCTTTAT
>JABSMT010049082.1:0-13757 GCA_018902335.1 Eumacrocentrus americanus
TTTTTCTATCGAGCCGTTCGTCAGATCATTAAGTGAGTTTATTTTGCAACGACAGACAGACAGACAGACATTTGTTCAGGAGCACAAATCTAGTATGTTAGACGACTCGAAAGTCAAATTGGATCAGAATTGGAGAAAGTCACTTTTCAGCCGAATACAATACTTTTCTTTTCACTAAAGTGAAGAAAAGTAAAAAAATATTCTAACTCGTTTCAAGGATCTCCTAGAACCAACAGATCGGCAGACCGATCCATAGACATAATGTCGAAACTCTGACGCTTTTTCTCGGCCCCGCTATCGCCAGTCCATCCTCCAATCCATCCTTCTAGCTTAAAAAATATTCTAACTCGTTCCAAGGATCTCCTGGACCCAATAGATGAGCAGACCAATCAGTCGACATAATGTCGAGGCTCTAAGGCTCTGATGCATCTTCCTCGTCAAGAAAAATATTCGAACTCGTTCCAAGGATCCCCTGGACCCCACAGATGGGCAGACTAATTAATTGACCTAGTGCCAAGCCTCTAATCCATCCTCTTGGCTTCGAAAAACGATCTAGCGCGTTTTAAAGATCCTCTGGACCCCACAGATGGACAGACCAACCAATCGACATAATGTCGAGGCTCTGATGCGTTTTCCCGGTCAAAAAAGATTTTCTACCTGGATCTAACTAATCCCCTAGACCCCACAGATGGTCAGACTAATCAATCAACATAATGTCGAGGCTCTGATGCACCTTCACTGTTAAAAAAAATAATCTAGCTTGCTTTAAAGATCCGCTGGATCCAACAGATGGACAGACTGATCAACAGACCTAGTGTCAAGCTTCCAATTCATCCTCCTGGCTTCAAAAAAATAATCTAACTCGTTCCAAGGATCTTCTGGACCCAACAGATGGGCAGACCGATTAATCGACCTAATGTCACCAGCCCCACCATCGCCAGCCCTACTAGCTTGACACTAGGTCTGTAGATCAGTCTGCCCATCTGTTGGGTCCAGAGAATCCTTAAAACCAGGTAGAATATTTTTTTGATGCAATTTCAATCAGTTGGGGACTTGAAATAATGTCGATGGATCGGTCTGCCCATCTGTTGGATCCAAGGGATCTTTGGAATAAGCTAGATCTTTTTTTGAAGCCAAGAAGATGAATTAGAGGCTTGATACTAGGTCAGTTGATTAGTCTCTGCCCATCTGTGGAATCCAGGGGATCCTTGGATCCAGCTAGAATATATTTTTTGACAGGGAAAACGCATCAGAGCCTCGACATTATGTCGATTGACTAGTCTGCCCATCTGTTGGGACCAGGGAACGCTTGAAACGAGCTAGATCATTTTTCGCAGCCAGAAGGATGAATTGGAGGTTTGACACTAGGTCTGTTGATCAGTTCGCCCATCTGTTGGGTCCAGGGGATCCTTGGATCCATCTAGAATATTTTTTTTTTAATAGGGAAGATGCATCAGAGCCTCGACATTAAGTCGATTGATTAGCCTGCTGATCTGTGGGGTCCAGGAGATTAGTTGGATCCAGGGAGAATATGTTTTTTGACAGGGAAAACACATCAGTCTCGACATTATGTCGATGGATCGGTCTGCCCATCTGTTTGGGTCCAGGAACTACTCAGGAAATGGAGAGAGCTGGTATATGTCTTGAAGCAAGGACGATATTTTATTTTCAAACATTGCATTTTAAAACCCACGTCATAGATTAGATAACTTCAGGAATGTGAAATGACCGTCGAAATATTTTTTGTCACGTCCGACGTTACGTGACGGTTTCATGACGGTCATGTTCGCGTCAATTCACCGGTCATGCGTTATGTGAACATCCGCCACAACACGGAACTTTCGCTATCCAATGCTGCCAATATCGAGAAACTAAAGTTTACTAGTTACTGAATTAAAATTCAACGAATTAAAATTATGTACATAATTTTAATTCAAGGATTAAAAATTATGTACATAATATTAGTTCAAACATTGTAAAAATGAATTTTAAAAAAGCAAAAAAATTTCTAATGAAAAAATAAAAAATCGTTTTTTTTAAACATTCGGTAATCTACTGTTTTTATTTGAGAAATAAAATCTTTATAGTGGTCTAAACACTTGGAGATTTTTTTATAATTTTTATCTAGTCGCTTGATGTTGATAATTGACAAAATTGATCTAATACATTGAGGTTATATGGGGAAACGTTGAACTTTAAAAATTAATGTCACCAGTTTTTAGTCGGTAACATCAATTAAAATTTTTCCAAATTAAGTTTTATGGACCTAACTATGACACAAAAAATAATTTCGTGGGCTATCTAATATGTCGGTAACTCGCAAGAACATCCTTAATAGCTGGCAGACAAATCGTAGGATAATCGGTGAATGCCTGCGTATATAATAAGTAAAAGCCGTTCTGTGTATACTATAGTATATTATTTCTCATGATCGTAGTAAACATACGTACTTATGCGCATTAAACGTTTATAAAGAACACTCGTTGATGTATCCAAATTATTGTGAATATTGGCGCATCATGAATTAAAAATGAATACTTTATGGGTGAGAAAAATAACCACATCCTTATATTTTGTTGAATTAGAAATTTTAAAAGACGGCACATTTGCGCGCGCGCGTAACCATCGAGGCACCGAGGGCACACCGAGTGTGGCAATCTGGCAATGTTCTTGATTATCGACGGTAACTTAGACGGAATCTACTATATTGTGGAACAGGAAAAATGCGCAGTAATAAATGCGCGATAGTTATATCTTATATATACTCTCGTGGGATGCAATAGTGAACGATAAGACGAGACCAGTCGTGCTCGTGAGTCTTGACTTACACATGTATCTTTAATTCAAAGATTATTGAATAAACTGAAATCTATCTATATCAGTTGGTGCAGCTTTAATTAAAACTGATTTAATAATGGAGGAAATATTGGGAAAGCTCTTGGTTGCTGATACCTCAATAGTTCAACAGGTGTGTATTACAAATGATTTCTCATTTTCATAGTAATCGAGTCATGTATGAGACACGTGCTGATCTGGCTTTTTTCATGCGCTACAAGCGAATGTACAATTAAAAATTGATAAAATAATCACTTGGCAGGGCACAAATGAGCTGAGAGCTGCCTTCAAGAAGGCTGAAAGTACTCCAATTTTATGTCAACTGGCAATTTCATCAGCCAATCCACAGGTAAATCACTCATCATACCTTATCATGAGAACTTCATGTGACAAAGAAAACTTTACAAATTTCCAGATCAGACAATATGCTGCAGTGCTTCTCAGAAAAAGATACAGCAAGGGAAAGTATTGGTCTGAACTGCCACCGAATATTAGAACCCAAGTAAAATCCATCCTTCTTCAAGGCCTTGTTAACGAGCCTGAAAAAATAGTGAAAAATGCAATAGCTCAACTAATAGGAGTGATTGTTAAACATGAACTGCCACACAACACTTGGCCCGAGATATTTCAATTCATTCAGCAACTAGTTACAAGCACCAATATGGTAGATAAAGAGTTGGGAACGTACACACTCGCAACAATGACCGAGGTTGCTCCAGAAATCTATTTGGCTCATGCACAATCACTCATGACTCTCTTGGGGCAAACATTGAGCAGTTTGCAGGAACCGGGCAATGCTGTTTCTTTCTACATCACTCGAACTATGCTGCATCTCTCGCCTCTTGTTGAAGGTAATCAAATAATGGTGAATGCCTATAATCAGATGATACCCTTGGCAATGGATGCTGTGCGAGCTCTGACAGCCACAAATCAAGAGAAAGCAGTACAGGCAATGGAATTATTCCAGGATTTATGCGAATGTGCAGTCACTGTTATATCTCCTCATGTTAAAAATCTCATCCTCATGTGCTTGACAATTGCGAGAGATAAGTCACTAAATGACGATCTTAGAGTAAAAGCAATTGGACTAATTGGTTGTCTAGTAAGAACGAAAACACGAGCGATATTGAAGCACAAAATGGTCGAGCCAATTGTCGACGTTCTTTTCGAGTTGATGTCGAGCCCACCAGATAATGAAAATGATGAGGTTTACTTCAGTAGTGAAAACGAGGACAACACACCATTGACCTGTGCAACACAAACTCTAGATCTATTGGCAATTCATCTGAAACCAGAGAAATTGATTCCACACATTCTTGGACATGTCGAGCCAGGGCTTCGAAATGATAATATTTGTGCCAAAAAGGCGTCATATCTGGCAATGGCAGTTCTTGCCGAAGGTTGCTCTGAGTACATCAGATCCAAATACCTTCAAGACTTTCTTCGATGTATCTGTCAAGGTATTACAGATAGTTCACTAATGGTGAGAAATGCAGCGCTCTTTGCATTAGGACAATTCTCTGAATATCTTCAACCAGAAATTAGTCAGTATGCGCAAGAGCTGCTGCCAGTTCTTTTTGAGTACTTGGGACAAATGTGTGTGCACTTGAAGGTGGAAAAACGTGAACCACCATCAGTCGATCGTATGTTTTACGCGCTAGAGACATTTTGTGAGAATCTCAACGATGGGCTTATTCCATATCTTCCTACGTTTATGGATAGACTTTTTGAGACTTTAAATACAGACTCGCCAATTCACGTGAGAGAACTCGCAATCAGTGCAATTGGCGCTGCAGCAAATGCCAGCAAGGAACATATGCTTCCCTATTTCACCAGAATTATTGCCATCCTCGATGTTTATCTCAATGTGAAGCAAACAGAAGAGACAATGTGCCTGCAAGTACAATCAGTCGACACACTGGGAGTTCTTGCAAGAACAATTGGCGAAGAACATTTCGCACCACTCGTTGACAAGTCCCTTGACCTTGGAATTAGGCTTATAATCGAAAATGATGACCCGGATCTACGCAAAGCTGTATATGGTCTGTTTGCCTCACTTGCGTCAATCACCAAGAAAGATATGGCACCGGTACTGCCCAAGATTTTGGAGCATATTTTCAACAGTATCCAGAGTTCCGAGGGTATCGTTGCTCACTACAAAGATGATGAAAACACAGCGTTTCCTGTTTACGAAGACTTGAGTGAAAACGAGAATGAAGATGAAGAAGACATTGAGAATACAGATAATGAGGATGACGATGATGATGTATATGTCGCTGGTTATACTGTATCCAATTCATACATAGAGGAGAAGGAAGAAGCAGTTCTTGCTCTCAGAGAGATTGCTCATTACACTGGAGAAGCATTCCTTCCGTACTTGGAAAAAGCTTTCGAGGAGACATATAAACTTGTTAACTATCCACTAGAAGACATAAAAAAAGCGTCGATAGACGCATTGACTCAATTCTGTATCAATTTCTCCAAGATAAATTCCAATGAAGGCAAGCAAGCTCTATTAAAAGGTCTCTCTGTCTACGTTCCAAAGCTGTCAGAATTGATTAGACTGGATTTTCAGCCGACTGTAGTTATAAGTGGCCTCGAAGCTCTTGCAGAGCTACTCAAAGAGATCAAGGAAGATGTTGTTGCTAGCGAAGGCCATAAGGAGGCAATCATCAACTGCGTAACAGATGTCTTCACAGGTAAAGTCGAATGTCAGGATCAAGATGACACAGATGGCGATGATGATGAGGCAGAACAGGACGAATTTTTGATTGAGTGTGCCGGTGATGTATTTTCAAACTTTGGAAAAGCTATTCCTGCTCAAGACTTTGCTCGTTATTTCGAAAAAGCATTGCCATTTCTTCGAGAGAGGCTGAAGGAGAGCAAATCTGAAGCTCAGAGGTCATTTGCAGTTGGCACAATATCCGAGTGTTTGTCAGGACTTAAAGACATGACGGTAGCGTTTATTCCTCAGCTTTTGACGCTCTTTAAGAAGCATACCGAGGATTCGAGTCCCGAAGTCAGAAATAATGCGTACTATGGACTTGGAGAACTTGTACTCTGGGGCAAAGAAGATATGTACCCTCATTATACAGAGATTCTCCATCTCCTGGCACAAGCTCTTCAGAGAGAAGAACACGCTGGGCCCAGGGACAACATGGTTGGAGTCATTGCCAGGCTCATAATAACAAATTATTCACTCGTAGATCTTGAACGTGTCTTTCCAGGTTTTATCCAACAATTGCCATTAAAACAGGATTTTGAGGAGTATCAAGCGGTCTTTAGAAGTATCTTAATGCTTTACAGAGCTGGCCATCCAGTCATTAAACTTCATATTCAAAATCTGCTCAAGATTGCAATCAGTGTGCTTCATGAGAAAAAAGTTCCAAATGAAGGTAAAAATTTAATCTTCCCTCACAATCTACAACCGGATTTAAATACATTTTTAATGTAGTTAATCATTTGGTGTGATGTTTTTTTTTTTTTTTTTTTCAGAAACGAAGCATCTGATTACGGAATTTATAAATTCTGTTCAACAAGATTTTCCCAGCGACTGGAATGCCGTATTTGCTGATCTACCCCCAGAACTACAGCAAATTCTCTCTGTTTAATATCTTTCATATGTATTTATTTTACTACAACGTCTGATGTGTGAAAAAAGAAACAAATGCATTGGCGAACCATCACGGAAAGTATCTTGATTTTAACTTGTCAGGCTTGTTTACAATGTTATCAAAATCATAAATTAGTCTAAAACCATTTCTTAACATGTGTCTAACGTCTGAGCATTGATCATCATCATTGTATCACTTCAACAAATATTAAAAAGGTTGTAAGTTGAAGGCATATTGAGGTATAAAGTTCGATAATGTACCTAATATTATGGTGGCAGTTAAGATGTTGCATATAAAATGAAACGAAAAACTTGAGTAATTGCTATATCAATTTCCTTTTCTACAGTTGCGTTCTTTTTTCACTCGCGTTCAGACATAATCAGTTGAGAAGAATTTAAGATTAGTAACATTAATCGATAATGGCAAAGAAGTGGAAAACAACATTAGCGGTTAAAATGTATCGTTGCAAGTGAATAAAGGTTTTGCACTTTTATTATTAATCTTTTTACAGCGTTAAACATAATTTTCGACGTCTAATATTGAACTAAATTATAGTATAGTTGATTGAAGTCATAGATAAATCACTGTATGAACCCTCGATTACAATGGTCTATTGTCGATTTAATCACTTCGAGGAGTATTTAATCCTGAGAATGACAATTTTTCAGGAACTCGATCAACTTGAGTAGTATTTGCTGAGTTGATGGAAAACAATAAAAATTCTGTACACATGATTATTTTTAATAAAGTATACGTACATGACCGAGTGGAGACACTTGATCGTGACTATTGTGGGGGAAGACAGAAGAAGATAAGAGATTCCGTAGGATAACGTTCACAATTTCCGTAATGTATATAGACGATATATTGGCGATATCGGATGCCGTTTGTGATAGCACCAACATTATCGAGTGTGTGGCAGATAGGTCTGAGTAGTAAGTGGTCGACTCTCGTCAGGCGAGCGATACGAGTCTTGTCTCAAATCTGTTTTCACTTGACAAAGTGTCAGACTCATTTTGGAGTTTTGATCAGACACGTTTTTAAATTCATATTCATTTAGTGAACAATAGAACAATTGAAAATAGAGGTACAGTAATTTAAAAAAATGTGTAGAATCCGTATATCGTGGACGATTGTAATATCGATATCGATTTTATCAATGTAGTTCTCCAAGGAGTCTCATTCATACGTAAAGTACGACAGAGGGTTTAGGTGATAGTTAAAGTGTAACTAAACAAAACAACGTTTGATGTAGTATTTAATTTTTGTCCAAATCTTGTTAATAATAATTCGTAATAATAAAAGACAACTGAAAATAATACTTTTGGCATAAGGGGAGGGGTTCTTCACAACTTGTTTGGCATCATAAGTAAAGTTAACGAAGGAATATGATGAAGAAGTAGCGGAGCTACCTGTTTACATTTATATTATTCAAGTGCGAGGTGCGACTTGTTTATTTGGCAATTTGATCATCGATTTTTAAACATATTGATTTAGATATAGACGGAAGTTTAGATATAAACCCAATTGATAATTGCACATGCATAAGAATAAATAAATGCATGACGGCGTCCTTGACGGCGGAATGTGACTCGAATGAACAAAGTGACGAGTACCTATATAATACACACGAGCGACCGCAGTGACTGACCACGTAAGTGACGGTTTCTTTGAACAAAAGTCATGATTAAAGAATTCTAAACAGTTATCAACGTTCACGAAGAAGTAAAATAAATCGAGGTGATTATAACTGACCAAGAAAAAAAAAGTAAACTTGACATATTGATGCTTGCCGGAAGTCCACAACTTTTTACAACGAAAACGAAACCTACTGACATCAGACACTTAACCACACACAGTTCCCTATATAGAAGTAGGAAAAATACACACAAGTCTGAGCGCGCCGATTTCTCATTAGTCATTCAAATATGCGCATGTAACTTTTCGAGGGCGTAAAAAATTTCAAATTTCCCTATCAAATGCTCCGTAAATATTTTTACTTTGTATATTAATTCTCAAAAACTTTAAAATGTAGCAACGACAATGCAACAAAGATCGTGACCATGTAAGAGAAAGTCGAATACATTGCCGAAACATGAACGAAACACATTTACAATTGCGCTTACCTGTCAATTGTCCTTCAACTACGAAATCGTAAGAAATTTTGCGTTTTGGCTTCAGTTATTCTTTTCAACTCCAAGTGCATTACACTTTGATACCATTGACCTAAAAGTAATGAATGTATACCTATATGTATAGAACTCCAAAGACAATTTAGTAGTTGTATATTTAATGAATGGCAACTCTCATCCCATTTCTATTATCTCGATAAAGCTATTATTGTGCAACACAAATAATAATAAAAAATACTGTGCATAATATGTACAATATATGTTTGAAAAAATATAAAAAACAATAAAATAAATAAATAAATGGCGATCGAGTAACACGAATGAAGTGAAGACAAGAAATATCGAAATGCATGATAAAAAAAAATTGTAACGATAAACAGAGAGTGTCACACCAATTCCAAGAGTGATGAAGCTGGTGCGACAAAAGAATAGAATTACATCTAGAATATCAATAGACTGAGAAAGATGGACGTGGAACTGGTGACAAGGACTTCACTCAGCTCGCTTCATAAGGTGAACGATGGCAGAATCGTCTCGCCAAATTGTCTCGACGAGTGGACATGGTCCAGTCTTAGGGTAAGAATGATATTATCTCAAGTATTTTAACATATTGATTCGCAGTATACTATTGTTTAGTAGAAAAAACTTTTAATTTTTTATAATTCAGTAGAGGAATGAATTAACACAAATTATGTGGAGAAATAATACTTCAGGTTGACGACACAATTCACTTAATATAAAAGTCATTTGCTATGAAAGAAATTCTAATAAACCCAAGAAAAAAAAGTTGAAAGAAAATTAAAATTAAAATTTTTACGAGTATAAATGTGAGAGTTATATAAATAACTATAGATATATGGTTGCGGCAAGTCGGGAATGTCGTAAATTCATGATCGATATCATTTGGTAGCAATTGGCTTCTATATTTCGATTTGAATCTAAAACATTTTTAAATAAGTCAAAAGTAAGAATGATGATTGAAAAACGTGAATTGGACATGAAGACATATGAAGTAAATCTAGATATCTAAATTTTCTAAAGGTTCTTCTCTTTCACATCATCACACGTATTTTCGAGCCGCCCTCCCAAAATATTTTTTCCTTCCCGGATTCTCTCCCTTTTTGCTCTCTGGAACGTCTGCGCATCGTTATCGCGTTGGCCCTGGGCCGGCTCGATGTAGCCCGCCTCGCTCTGTTGATGCTTGTACATTATACGTAGGTACTTACATCTACCGTTTGCGTACTTGCATACATACACAAGTGCGCGCCCTCGCGCTACAGCTTGCTTTAGATTCCCAACATTCACATGACATATGTGTGAGTGCTTGAAACACGAGTGCGCTGTCGTTGTTCGTTGTTCCTCGACGTTTCTCCCCTTTTTTTCTATATCAGTAAACGTACGAAATTCATGGAAGTATGCGTGTAGCTGTGTACAGCTGATGGATATAGCTGTGTAGCACATTGATATCCGCCGCCTTGCCAATATCTGTCCAACGTTTTAGAGCTGGTCCAAGTGGCCGCAAAGAAGGAAAAGTTTTGTTTGTACAACGAAATGATGAACGACCGGCCGGTAGACGTATCCAAGCCATGACGGCGAATTATTGTGCCAACGAGGCTCGCCTCCACCCTCTCATGTGAGTATACTATATACGTGTATACGTGTAGTATATCCACTGGCGAGAGATGATGCAAATTCAAGTGCTTGCCAATCCACGTTTCACGTGGATGATGGCTTGTCTTTTACTCTTGCTTGTTACTCCAAAATCGAAATTAGATGAGTGTTGGTGAATCCAATTCCTTCTTCTTTTTCCAACAGATGACCACTAAATTCATTTTCGAAACTTTGAGTAGAATATTATAATAAATCTCGAATTAGCCTTGAGCATTTATCGTATGCTACTATATAATGATTGAAATAATCGGGAGTCATCCACAATATTTATATTACACCTCGCGCCTTCCATTAGCATTACCGTAATAATAAGATTAACCCGAGACACGAGCACAACAGAGAAAAGACATCAAGTATCACGTTTATGTGCAGTGTGTGTGTGTGTAAACCGCAGATCGATTATGCGAATCATTTCCGGCCATGGCCAATTATAAAACCGGATTTACTCTTCAGCCTATTGAAGGACAGGTCGAACTTGATTTGTCATCAAATATTGACTTTTCATGATAATTTTCCTTCCATGTCGGCACTCATAATTCAATAATGCGACGCTGCACCAAAACACTGCGGTAGAGATTATGTATAATCGGTATATCACTCTCTACGATCAATATGAAAAATTATTATGTATGAATTAAAAGCCATCGACGGCAGAGCTGTTGGTAATTATCAATGTCCACAGAAATTTACGTTGATTTCTGATTGGATTCGCAGAAGCAGTTCCAATACAAAAATCTTGAAAAGCTGTACACGATCTACCAAAGGCGCCTCCAAAATGGCTACTTGTCGCTTTTTGTTCTTGTGCAAATGGTGCTCGGGATTGCCCACTGTACAATTTTAATAATGACGGTGAGCGTTCCTTGAATATCCACTCAATAATTTATGAGAATAAGAAAAACCCATTTTGTTGCACAAAAAAAGATTGAGACAAAATATTTTTTATGCCGCCTAAACGTTTATTTATCACGTTTCAAGGTTGAGATAAAGGCGTCCTTGCCGGACGTGGTGACTTGGACGATCATGGGTGCACTTCTTTGTCCGGTGATAGCTCTGTCCTTCAGATCTAAGCTCATCACCCGAGATACTTATCTTCCAGTCGTTTTGTCCTGCATCATTATCGTGCTCCTCGTCCTTGGCGATTTGGCCGTGCCCTTCTGGTACACTCTAAACTACACCGAGGACGCTCCAGCGATAAGGTGAATAAAAATAAATGAAAATATAAAAAAAAAATAAAAAGGAGTTGATAAGACTTACCAAGAGGATTCATAAGTCTCGCAATCGCAACACATAGTATTATTTTCCGAGACCTTGCGGTGATATCGAAGGAAAAAAAAAATATATATATATGTAGACCTAGACCTAGACTATGATATGCGAGCACCACTGTTGTCCGATTTCCTGACTATTTCCTGTTGTTTAGAGCCCGCATAGTCCACAACAATTTTGTTATATTCTGATTTTTTTCAGACCCGCATATTCAACGCATGTTTTACTCGCCTGCTATGTCTTCCTTCCACTCACGGAGAATCTTCATGCATTTATTCTCGGAATCACGGCGACTCTGTGCTACCTGGCTAGTCTCTGGCTCATCACTTACAGAAATCAACAGAATTACGGTGAAAAAGTAAAGACAAATTGTGACTAATTGATTAAAATATTTAAATGTAAATAAATGTGAATGCATAATATTTATCGGGGGATTGTTTCGAATTTTAGATTGTCACTGATGCCATCTACTTTGCTTGCGTCAACGGCCTTGGACTCTACTTTAGGTTCATGAATGAGGTCGTCATCAGGCGGTCCTTCCTAGACAGACGCAAGTGTGTTGAGTCTACGCTGCGGTTAAACTATGAAAAAGATCAAGAAGTCAGTAACAAAAAAGAAAAAAACATAATTTAATCGATATTATCTCAGTAAAAAATTATTGTTAAAAACATTCTTATTGTCACTGGTGATATTACTTAGGAACAACTTACTAGGAGTATCTTACCCCAACATTTCGCAGCCAAGATTAAAAAAGACTTTCGAGATATCTTTAAGTTTATTGAAGAGCACAAAAAACCACCACCCAAAGGCCGCCGTCGAAAGTGAGTATTATAAAATTAATTTATTCATTCTCCATTAATTGCATTAAAATATTATGGTTTTGTATTCCAGTGATTTATATGTAGAAACGCACAACAACGTCAGCATTCTGTATGCAGATGTAGTGAATTTTTCCGGACTCACAGTAACACTTCCCGTAAAAAAACTAGTGGAAACCCTGAATGATCTCTTCGGGAGTTTTGATGAAGCTTCTGAACGCCACAACGTCCTGAGGATTAAATTCCTTGGTGACTGTTATTACTGTGTGAGTGGAGTTCCCACTCCAAATGCTCAGCACGCAAAGAGCTGTGTGGATCTTGGTAAAAATAAAAACATAAAATCATCTTCTTGGATTCTCCATCGTTATGGTTATATGAAAAATTTCTTCCAGGTTTAGACATGATAAAGATAATTAAACAAGTCCGAGCGAGAGTACGGAGAGAGAGTGGAGTAGACATAAACATGAGGATAGGAGTTCACTCGGGAAAAATAATATCTGGAATTTTGGGTGCTAACAAATGGCAGTATGATGTTTGGTCCAGAGACGTGGTGATCGCAAATAAAATGGAGCAGACCGGGCAACCCGGAAAGGTGCACGTAACCCAGCAAACGTTAAATCTCTTAGACGCCAATCAATATGACTGTGTTCCAGTGGAGAGTCTCAACGACGAAACTCTCAATAAATATGATATCAAGAGTTACTTGATCACACCAAATATACCAGGATCACCAGTAACGCAGGTGCGTGTGTGATAAAAATCAAAATTATTAAACAACAATATTTCGGATAAATCAATACAACTACAACCGTGTTCCTGTCATTATTTCCTCATGTTTTCAAGTCAGTTGATAGGCAAACCTTGTTGCAGAACAGCGAGAGCAACTTGGCGATTGTGGCACCGAGCACTCCACCAACTACGAGCAAACACTACGTCCGCTGGTACAGCGGAAGACCAAGCACGAGTGTTGGCGCAGCTTCAAGAAGTACCAGAAGACTCACCTCCACATTAAACAATCACGCCGACGTATTTGCTAGCACTTTCAGGCGAAGAACTCATTTTATGGACTCATGTCTGAAAGATTATCATCTTATGCTGAAAGCTGCAGACGCTGAAATGGAGAAAGCCATCAAGCAAATGCCTCTGAGCAAATGGGAGTAAGTTAATCACTCAATGTAGCTCTAAGAAAGGTTTTATTTATCGAATTTGCCTTTTTGTTTTTCAGACAGTGGTCCAAGTGGGAAACAATAAATCCTTTCTTCCTCACGTTCTCCAGACTGAGTTGGGAAATTCCTTTTCTTCGCGAACCAGATCCACTTTTCAAATTCTTTGTGGGATGTGCTGCCCTCGTTTTATTGTTTATGGGCTTGATCTTCCTCGTCCCGGCTGTAATGTTTTCCAAGTACGTTTATATTAATATA
>JABSMT010049193.1:0-13751 GCA_018902335.1 Eumacrocentrus americanus
AGTAATTTCAAATGTGGAGTATCAATTATTTATATAATTCCCTCAAGTCAATAGAAGAATTCTTTAAAGTTATTAAAAAAAAAATAATTAATACACTTCCATAATTTGTTTTTTCTCAGTGTACGTTACAGTTCACATGTAGTCCAATTAGTCTGAGCATTGCAGTGTTAAACTCACGAGTTGGTACCGAGTCAATCGACAACTTAGCATGAGAGTAAAGCGAACCAGATTAATCTCCAGCTCACTGAACTCGGTTTGAGCAAGCAGCCAAGCGGAAGTAACCTGCTAAATTGTTTCAGAGAGGAGGTGCCCTCGAGGAGCATCGAAAAATGAGGAATTACTTAAGGCGAATGGAACGAGAAGGAGTGCAAAGAGTCAAGATGTTCTTGGTCATTACAGCAGCTTATGTTATATTCTGGGGACCTTTATTCTTTGTGACACTCGTCCACCATCCAGTAATTGGCAATACGACTGGCTACGAGGTATTTGGCTGTGCCTGATCCTTGTCTCAGAGAGAATCAAGGGATTAGATCCCTTGTGAGCCAAGTCAAAGAGATAAATGAATTCTTTGTCTGCAGGTGACGTTACACATTGCCTACATCCACGCCTTCGTTAATCCAGTCCTGTTCCTCACACTTCACAGAGGCCTTCGTCAGGGCATCTCTGACGTGTGTTGTGGCTGCTGTGAAAGCCTAGCACGGTGGATTCTCGGTTCAGCAATAAATAGTCCAATCCAACCTGTTCTACCTCCACGATACGAGGCACCCATGAACGTTCCATCACCACCAGATCCACCTCTGCCACCACCAGCTATTGCTGCAGCTTGTGATCTCAGTGACGTTGCTCTTCTGAAGCCACCACTACCACCAGCAGCTAAGTATCTTCCTGTACGTGTTATCGATCAGCAAGATAATTAATTGAGTAGTCTCTCAGTGTTGAAATAACAATTTCCTTCAAATTTTCGAAATTCAAACATTCATTCATTATCAAAGACTGTGACTCTAATTGAAATCGCTTTGATTTTTCGTTTTAAACAAACAATTCCTGCGATAAACAATGATAAAAAATTTTGTTCATACTTTCTGAAACTAAAAAGATCTTCAAAGGTGCCTCTAATGAAAGATTTCGTTGATTTACAGCAAGACGAACCTATCACAGTACCGCCTGATCCATGGAGTGTTGTTATACCTCGACCAAAGAGTGTCTCAAGCCTCTACGAAGAGAAATTGTCGAGAAGACCAAGCTTGCTGCTACCAAACATGAACGATATACCAACAGCAATTAGCCCAACGAGTAGCGATATGCCTAGTGAGTAATTAGGGATTTAGATGCAAGAGACATTTGGAGCGTTGCCAAAAAAATGGAATAGCAGACATTTAACTCCCCCTGCTTCTTCAAATACAGCTGACATCAATGCGGAATATTTTTTTACAACGCATTTCAATTTTTATCGTGCTATCCCTCCTTCCCTTCACCCTTCCCTGCTTTCCTTCAGATGAGAAAAAACGACAAAAAGATGGAACATGCGTGAATTATTATTATATCTTACCTTTTACCTGGTCTTGATGGCAGATTTCTTTGAGATACACATACAATGATACACATATTGTTCTTACAGACTGATTTTTCACGTCTACACAATGTCACTGTACTTTTCTATCTCATTCTCGTCTTTCACTTGGCATTTTTGCAAGAATTCTCAATTGCTTCATCAAGACACATGATCTTCACGAACGAATTTATTATCGATTAGATTTAGAATTTTTCATACGAAGTACCTATTATAGACAAAGAACAAAAGGGTTTATGTGTCTATAATACAAATGTTTCTGGTTGCTTGGTGTATTTAAAATTAATGGTATCTCGTCCCATGTAATAAATTATTGATAACCAAAAATTCTAGCCTAATCATTTAGATAAAAAAAATATTCGAGCATATAGTTCCCATTAATTGATAGCATGACTTATTGTAATATGTCTCCGGTATTCTCGGATCATTTTTATAAATATATAAAGACTCTCATGTAAGTTTTTCCCGTCGCAGGCCTGGAGTTATTGTAATGTATATTTAACAAAAGAATTGATAAAGCATCAAGGATTGTATAGAAAATAAAATAAAATTGGTAAACTCTTGTTAATTCTGTAGTGAAGCGGTAAAAGAAGATAAGTCGAGATAACTTTTTCTCGAAAACTATGATACATACGGCAAAAATGCAAGGCAACTTTTTTGTAGAGAATTTAATTCCCTACAAAAAAGGTTCTATATGATTTTATCGTATATCTCAAGATTTTCGAGATATTTGTAAAAATGAAAGTGTCTAAAATTTTTCACAATTTTTGAGTTACCTTCTTTTATCGCTTCACTACTGAATTTAAGACAAAGCGCATGGAAACTCGCATGAAGTGGTAAAGCACAAAATCTAAAATTATCGGAATAAAGAATGAAAAATAACAAAGTTAAATAAAACATAATAAAAAAGATATTATTGTAAAAATAGTTAGCGATTATTTTTAAGTCCGGCGAGGCCATATCAACGAATTGTGAGACAAAACTATTTCATTAAATCGCTCACCTATGCAAATGTATATTGTTTTTATGTGCCAAATGTTAAATACAGATTGAATTGAGTGGATGGATCCTTTGAATTTAATTTTAAAAAATAATTAATAAATAAAAGGAAAACTTGAAAGAATTGCTCATCGATATATATGTATTCCGCCCACCGGAGTGTTAAACGCGAAAGCTCGTCAATTAGTGAATTGATAATTATAAAAAAATAACCAAATAAAGCTAAAAAAGGTAATAACAACACGGCATCATTTCTGTACATTGACGAAAAAAAATATATCACAATTCAATTTAGAAGTGCACTTTAAATGTATCTGTTGGGTCCATAAAATATTTTGTAAATTAATGAAATAAATGTGCTTTTGATTTTTTTTTAAACCAGCGTGACACAAATCCTACGTATAAAAATGCACCATCGAATTTTCTGTAGTTATCCTTTCGAAATAAATAAAATGATAGAATTCACCACAGAAAACCAAAATTATTCTTTCTTCTGTGGGCACCTATTGCTGTATGTCAGGCCATCAACTAATAATCAGGCAAAAAAACATATAGATTTATCTGATACATAAATGTATTATGAGCGACGATGAATGCTAAGAAAAATGTGCCTAAATGAGATTAAAAATGTAAAATAAATTATCGACGATAATAAATGTCAATGAATAATGTAACGGGCGTATGAGTATGTATGTGTGTATGCCATAATAAATTTTACGCCACAAGGATCGCATTATCCTTTATTCGACACTCTCAAAAATTCCTGTAAACTCGTTGTCACTGGTGAAGAAATCGCTGTGCAATGCATGCAGAATTTTGAATTCTTTGTACTTACCTGCTCGAAGCCGCCGAGGATTTCCGTGGTGTCCATCGCAGAATTCACGACAATCGAATTCAGCTTCTGGCCTGCTAGCTGCGCCAACACACGAACAACACTGCTCTTTCCTGTTCCCGAAGGTCCAACCTTTTGGAATATAAATAATAATTAATTCAGTTTATAGATGAAACTCAATAAAATTCTCTGCGACAATACTCACAAGAATAGGCATCCAATTCATGTTCACACACTGCGCCAGACTCTTCAGGATTGGGATTTGGTCTCTGAGCACCAGCAGATTGTGATCAGCGCTGAAGGAATTTTGAGTTCTTTTCAAGACGACGTCGTCGAAGTACACATGTTTGTCATCGATACGCATCAACGGTTGTTCTTCGTCACACTCTTCATATACAGAAGTGACTAAATTTCGAAGATAAGCTCGATCAACAGCTGTACGCAAACGGCTCGCGTAGATTAATTTGATAGCAGCCACTTGATCATCATCATCAGGATCTGTCGCATGACTGCTCATTAATTCACAGCATCTTGTAATATCACGTAGATTCATTTCCCAAGGAGCACCATATTGTGCAAAAAATATGCCAGCTAGAGAAGCCACCATTGAATTGAAGTCGACAATATTGTCAATAACACTGTAATCAAGATTTGGAAATTGTGATAGAATAATGACTCTCAAATCATCGTCAGACAGTTCATCAACATAGACTTGGGTAAATCTGTTCAGAAACGACTTGGGCAGGCCTCTTCGAGCACCTCCTTGATTCAGGGGGTTTTGGCAGGCAAACAACTTGGTTCCAGGCTTCACAGTGAACGTTCGACCGAGTTCAGGGATATAAATCTCTCCACGATGATCCAGACAAGCATTGAGACCCTCAAGAACCGATTGTGATGCGAGATTTAATTCGTCGAGCAGAATCCAGTCTCCAACTCGCAGTGCTCGCAGGAATGGACCGTCTTTCCAAGCGAATTGACCACCTTTTCCACCCTCCACAGGCAAATCCGCACCAAAGAGGTCTGACACGTCTGTCTGGTCGCTCAGATTTATTCGCAAAAGATTGTGGCCAGAAGCCTTTGCGACAGCAGACACGAGACTCGTCTTTCCGACGCCAGGACTTCCCTCCAAGAGCAGTGGCTTCTGTAGTTGTAAAGCCCTAAGGATTTTCAGGGCATTGGACTTTGTTGTGGGCGCTGTAAATGTGAAATCGTTGGTTGTTGACTTTCCATTAGGTCCCAGAGGAATATAAAAGGGTTCTATGCCAAAATTGTCGTCTTTTTCTTGCTCTGCTTCCTTTGTATCGTTATCAGTTTCCTCATCGATAGTCGTCTGATTGTAGTTCTTCAGCTTATCGACGTATGGCTGGACAGACTGAATTAAGTATCTCTTGAATGCTTCCAATTTTTCTTTGCTCTCTGTGCCAGTGACTCCTGAACCTAAACTGTCTAAATAAGTCAGTGAAGCACCTTCAATAAAAGTTGTCGCGACGTTCAGTTTCAAAAGTTGCCCAGCACAACAAACATTGATGAAGTTAACCCAAGTCAAGATATCCCTGATGCTCACTGTGAATTTTTTACCCACCTCAGACGTCTTCAGGTGGTCGAGGAAGAACAACATGCCTGTGGAAATCACTTGATTTTCATTCTCTACACCTGGATGTAAATTGTGTTCAATAATTGCTTGGAGATCATTCTTTGACACACAACCTTCACACCAGATCTCAGTAAATCGATTCCTCAGAGCTGGGGAGAGCTCTTTCTTTCCATAATCACCACCAGGATTCATTGTTCCAATGAAGCAGAAGTCCTCGTGGGCAGTGATAACACAGTCGGACTCAGCAGAGTCAATTGAATCTGTGTTCTTTTCTGCGAGGAGAAGGCTTCGTTCTGGCTCTAAGAGTGAATTCATTCTCTCGAGGACGCTGTCGTCAGCCAGAGAAATTTCATCAGCCAGAAAGACATCTCCGTGTCTCATGGCAGTTATCAGTGGTCCATCGACCCATTCAAATAATTTTTGCTTCTCCAAATCTGAGTGATCTCTCACGGGCCTCAGGTTGCCAAGAAAGTCTGATGACTCTGTGTGCATGTGACAATTGACACTGAAGAGCTTTCGGCTCCTCATAGCTGCTGCTAATTGACAGACCGTGGTCTTGCCACCGCCTGTTTCGCCAACCAGCAGAACAGGCTCTTTAAATTGACAGGACTTTGTCACCAGCACTGCCATTCGTCTCATGTGATACGTCCACACCACGTGCTCAAATCCAGCAAGAGGCTTCTCCAAGATAGCTTCAAGTATCGACTTTGTCACGGGGGAAGTCTTCTCATTGAGAGAAAATAAATGCTCTGGATCAACATCGCGTTTTAGGTGCTTCTTGATGACTTGACGAATTTCTTCAGCTTCTTCTTGTCGACGTACTTTCGCAGCTAGTACGAGGTATCCCTCATCAGCAAGATGTTGACTCCAATCGTACAATTTTTCCCCAACGTCTGGGGCCAATCTGTACCTCTCACCCCATCGAAACAAGTCTCTCAATGTAATGAAACCCTGTTTGCCGAGAAACGCAGCAGTACTTTTACGTCTCAGCTGCAGGTCTGTCATAACGTTGATAATTTGCTTGCAATATGAATCGGGCATGCTGCAACGTTGGTGCAGAATAACCTGCAGCTCGTCTGCAGGGATCTCATCGAAGTGGAGCTCAACAAAACGATTTCTAAAGGCTCGAGACAAGACTTTTCGACCACCATACACTCCTGGTGGGTTTTGTGTGGCAAAAAGCATAAAATTGCTGTGTGCCTTTACTACTTCTTGAGTCTCTGGTATAAAGAGTTCTCTATTGTCATCAAGAACTCTGTTCAAAGCTTCCAAGACGTCACTTGGTGCTAGATTTAACTCGTCTAAGATAATCCAATGTCCTTTGCGCATTGCCTCGACTAGAACTCCTTCCTTGAAGACGAGTTTTCCTGTCTCGTCAGCCACGTAATTGCCAACGTATTCCTGTAGATCTGTGTGCTCATGATTGTTGATTCGAACGCAGACGTGACCAGATGCTTTTGCTAGATACGTAATCAAACTCGTTTTTCCCACTGAAGTATCACCCTGAAGTAACACTGGCATCTTTCCAATCGATACGACCCGCACGAGGTCTTTTAGATTCCTTCGCACTGAACTCGTGAGAATATAGTTCTTCGGTATCTCAGGCTCTAACGTGCCTTTTATTGCCCAATAACCCTCGAAATTGATGTAATCATCATCATGTGAGCACTTTGGCTTCGGTATTGGAGCACCTAGGACTGCTTTCATCGTCTTGACGTCCAGAATTACTTGAGCAATCATCTTCTGGACTGTTGAATAGGATTTATGATCGAGTTGAGTTAAAAAGCTGAGGCAAAAAGCCTCGTAGAGCGATCGCAGCACATTTCCGCATGGATTTGAAGCAGCTACACTCAATGCTCGACACAAAGTCCTCAAGCTGAAGTGTGGTTTATGGCCAGTACCATCATTGAGTGAGTTTGTAGCTTCCTTTCGTACTTTCAAATAGAATTTAACGATGGCTTCTTGCTTAGCTGCAGGTAGATTCAAGTCTTCTAAATAGGAATGAACAAGAAGATGAAGATCTGTTGACTCTGTTAGTTCATCCACGTAAAATTCAGTAAATCGATTTCTTAGACCAATTGGCAGCTCCTTTTTGCCTACATCTGTTGCTGGATTCATACAAGCGAAGATTGTAAAGTCCTCGTGTCTCTTGATGGACTCTCTGTCACCTCGTTCAAATAGAGAAAGCGACCCAGTTGATCCTTCAAGTAGGCCTGACAGACATTCCAGGGTTTCAGACGAAGCCAAATTTATTTCGTCGAGTAGTACCCAGTAGCCTTGTTGCAGTGCTTTTATCAAACTTCCCTCGATAAATGCAAATGCCAGGGAGAATTCTGTTTTGACTTGAGACTTTAGTTTGTCCAGTTTCTTGAAGAGCCTCTCCCACTTCTGCAGCATTTGCTGATTTTCGTGTTGTTTTGGATTCTTTACGTCCGCCTTCCTCTTCTTGCCAGCTTTTGCAGTTTCTTCAGTGTTTCCTTGAAGTCTCTTCAGAGCTGCAGTGGCACTGTGGCACATTAAAGACACCAGAGTCTTCCACTTTCCATTTCTGTAGCACGTGCCAATGTGCTCAAGAAATTTTCGATTGGGCTCGATGGCATAGTACGAACGAAACAGGAACTCAAATTCTTCTCTGATGGGTGTAATCAAAAATTTCATGTCAACAGGTTTGTATCCTCCCAATAAATCAGCGCTTTCGCTCTGCTGGTTCATGTTGATAACCACGAGCTTGTAGCCTGTGCTTCTGGCCAAAAACTGCACTGAACTAGTCTTCCCTGTTCCAGTCTCACCAACAAGAAGAACAGGTTCCTTCTGTGCCACACAGCTTGACACTCGTTCCAATAGTGCTGCAGATGGTCTGGTAAATGAAAATTTGACTTTTGCCTGATCGAGATGAACGGAACGAGCTTTTTTTCGATGAACTTTAGCACGACCAGCTACAAATATCTCAGCCTGCACAGAGACAGAAGGCTTGTGTGTATTTACAAAGTACTCAGCTTTGGTTTTGACTATGCCTAGAGTGTTTCCAATGGAAATAGCAAGGTCTAGCCTTTTCGTTCTGTCTGCCACTGAACAGCAAAAGATGTCTATAGCATCTTGGAAGACTTTTAGGCCAGATTCTGGTGAAGAAATATCAAAATCGACAATGACTCTTGCACACCATTTGACTAGGTCCCTTGTAGAAATTAATCGCCCTGTTCTCATCGTCAAATTTTCCTCATTGGAGATAGAAGTATTCTCGTGGTTTCCCATTGAAAACAACAGAAAAACATTGACCATTTTCATGGCAATGGTGGCTAACTTAGGAAACAGCATTTGAATAACAGTCACCAGTTCTTCCTTGGTCAAGGGATCCATGTGGATACATAGCCAATGTTTTTCCAGTAAATTCGTAGCGCCGACTGACTGACGATGGAACCCAGACATCGATGATACTAATCTTTGTGTTACGAAGAGTTGAAAGCCACTTTTGGCATAAATCGTGTCACGATATCCTGGTACTGATAATGTGCCTGTTTCCATTAAATTGCTGAGAACACTGGCTACATCAAGAGCAGCACTGTCTATGTCTTCGAGGAGTAGCCATTTCCCTGACATGACAGCTTGTGTAAGAACGCCAGGCTGCCAAACAAATTCTCCTGGAATATCTGTGCATCTGTATGTTCCCAGGAGCATCTTTGAGTCTGTTTGATCTCCTAATTGAACTTTGACAAAGTCAGCAGAGTCCCGACCAGTTATTTTGGCTAAATACTCAACCAATGCAGTCTTTCCACAGCCTACGGGACCCTGAAGACAAACACACTTCCTCGAGGCGACTGCAAGGGCCAGACTTCTCAAATTTGATTCCATCGATGGAACTGGAATTAATGTAGTGGATTGTGCAGTTAGAGTTTTTTTGAAAACTGGCAGAAGAACACCGGCAATAGAAACAAGAGAATCAGACTTTTCCACTGCTTTCTCTAGTTCTTGAATGTCGTTGTTATCAGTTGTGAATAACATTTCTCTATCATTTGCTTCTTCATCCAGCAGAAATTTCGAGAAAGTTGGAATTAATGTCTTGGCACAGGCTGTAATAGTTGATTCTGACATGTTCAAAACAATTCCAATAGATTTCAATGCAGTCCATTGGAGTTTGTCGTCCTCATGTATTAGAAAATTATAAAAATGTGACCAGTTCCAGTTGTATTTGAAGTGATTAGGTGCAGCACGAAGAATATCGAAGGTTGCTAATACTACGTCATAATCAGATACTTCTTTAACTTCAAACGATACTTGATTCCCTCTGAATTTCTTTCCTGGTGGCAACGATTCAATGTCACTTTCGAATGGAGCAGGATGTTCTTCAAAGTAACGAAGTGAAAAGCTGTAAAATTTACAAAAGTAGACCATGAATCGTGGTTTAAGGAATTTTTCTGAAGGATTTTCAAATTCTTTTACTTACCCTAACACATCTGGATGGATGGAGATGAGTTTCCCCAAAATAACACAGTACAATCTATGAATTTGAACACTGGAATGTGATGCAGTCAATACAGCTGACTCAGTCTGAATTGCCATGGATAGCAGAAGAAGAACGTGCTTCGGAAAGCATTCTGCCACGGCTTTAGTGTGTGCTGGATCCACCAAGAAATGGCAGAGCTTTTGCAGAACTTTCTCTCGTTCATCTTCACTTAAATCCTGCAAAAATGAAAATTAAACAAATGACTACTGTTATTGTCTTCTTCCCTAACATGATCACAACAATGTTTAACAATGTAAAAAGTATTTGTTCGAAGCTGACGACGTAATTCTTGAATAAAAGGTCTTGAAGTACGTGATGAAGATAAGAAACAAACCTTGTTTTTCAAATCAGCATCGAAGATTTTTGCATCCATTGTTAATTAAACAGTAAGAGGACATTCGTCGAATATCGTCTTGCTGTCTCTTCTTTTCGTCGGCTTATTTTCGAGGTTATACCGATCACGACCACGTGCTGGGGTTATATGCGGGTTTATGCCTGTTATATAGATTACGCGCGAAGGCTAGATTCTACGATAACGAACAAAGGCGCCATAAGTAAACGCCGTGCTATCTTTGCAACACCATTGGTCCATTAGCTCTTGATCGGCTGCAGCTGATTGGTCGACGACAAGAATGACAATACGTTGACATCAGTTTTTATTGTTCATTTATCAGTAAAAACAATTAATAAATAAAGTCTTCCTGAGCCCAATAACCCTTTTATCCATTGTAATTGTCTTTAATAATCGAAAATACAGCATTTCGTTTGAAAATCGATCCTAACCAATCAAAAGAGAGTCGCCATGTCACGTGATGGTCATTGACGAATGGGAGCAACGTCTCTGTAATTTTCGTCAATTATTTACGCCATTTTTTCATGATTTTAAAAATTATAACTTCCCAAAAATTTCCATTTTTTTCACTACATTTTGTATAATATTACAACTACAATTTATGTATATACACGTAGATAATTTTGTACAAAACCGTTGAACGAATCATTGTATTACGTGACCCTTTCCTGTTCTTTGATTGGATAAATTTTGAATCCACCCTTGTCTACCTCCTAATGATTTCTGGGATCCCAATTATCCCAAATTTTGTCCAGCGTCTGTGCAGAATACAATTCTTCCTAATTGCGTAATGTGAGATCTCTTTATTATTTTTTTTTTCAACATTTTATTTATTAAATTGCTATTTTAAATGACTAGATATCAAAATATATAACTGCGAACATGTTCTTTATTTAGATACGATTCATAATCCAATCGAAAATGGAGCATCAGGACCCTGGTAAGCGTAAAGCGACGCAAGATTTATCTAAAGAAGTGAGAGACTCGAAAAACCGAAAAACAGATAGTCAATCATCAACCAGAGACACGAAAATTGCACAGAAAAGCGACGTAACCAATACAGTGGTGACCTTGTGGTTGTCAGGGTCGAGACCTACACAGGTCTCCCAGGAGGTAAATATTTTTTGGTTTGACTGCTTCATTTTCTAAAGATTCTCACCTAAACGCATATTAACCGTCTTTGGGGAACCCATGTTTCAGGGAAAAGATCAAATGAAATTGCAAAAAGTTGAGGAGAAATATTTGGCAGCTGAAAAACAGATTAAGGCAACAAAGAAACAATTGCAGATCTCAAAGGAAAATGTTGCTCTATTGGAACTCTATCTTCAGAGAGAAACTGCTGACAAGAAAGCCGTAACGGATAAGTGATTATCGAAAATTTTAACAAGATTGTGACGAGAAAAAGTTCATTTCTCTTTTAATTTCCTTGTTTTCAATCATTTCAGAATGGCTTCGACCTGGCAATTGATAAAATCGTTCTCACAACACATCAGCTATGTAACTGATAATTTAGATCAGTTTAAAAATCGAACAAGTGATCTGTCAGCAATGTACAATGACATAATTCTGAAATTAAGAAGTGACAAAGTGACCTTGGAAAATGAACTCAATAAATTGAGGAGTGAACTTCACACTACTGGTAAATGCCTGCGATACCTACATTTTTCCATATTTGATCTTAATAATGTTAATTTTTCTGATAAAACAGAGGAAATTGAACAAAGACTTGAACTGAAACAACTCGAGTTCAATGAACTGAAGAAAAAGTATGGATTTTTGGAGGTCCAAGCTGCACAAGAACGAGATGAATCACGTAAAGCTCTCGATGAGATGGAGAAACAAAATGAGAAAGCAATTCAACAGATGAAAATGACCGAAAAGGAGTTGAGAAACTTAATCAGTGAATTGGAGAACGCCGTTGCTGCAAAACAAAAGAAAATCGAGCAAATTAATGCTTCACAGAATGACAAACTTGAAGAGGTAGATCAAAATAAAGTTTATGAACGATCGTCTAAAGTATTAATTTTTTTTCTGTATATTTGATTACAGATTCAGAAGAATCATGAATTAGAAGTGGCTCAACTGCGTAAGAATGTTCAATTAGTAGAGATACAGCTGAAGGAACTAGAAGAAAAAAGAGATGAGGTATTGAAATCTTCGACAAATAATGAGAAGTTTATCGAAAGCCAAGAAGAAAAAATCAGTAAATATGAGTGAGTTTAAACGTGAAATAATATTTCATCTTTATAAAAAAAAAATCATCAAATGTACCAACATTGTTATGCGTTATCAATATTGAAAATTGCTTTTATTTTTCTCTTGTTATTGCGTTCATTTAGAAAGCAACTGAGGGAGCTCATGGGCCAATTGACGAATACCGCACTGACTCTCAGTCGCACTGAAGATCAAAAGTTAGCTGTGGAGCAAAAACTCTCTGAAAAAACTGAAGAACTGGCGTTTGTAATGAAAGAAAAAGAATCTCTCGACAATGAGGTGGCAAAGCTCAATAAAAAATTGGAGCAGAAAGGGAAAGAGCATCTTAAGCTCTCAGATAAGTTTATGAACACGGAAAGAGAGCTGCAGGAAGCTTTAAAATCTAACAAACGTCTTCAGAAAAATCATGAAGATGAACAATCAAATATCGAAGAAACGCAAAGGCAAATTGAAAGTCTTAAACATGAATTGACGAAAGTATTGACAGAAAAAAAAGCTGAGATCAAGCAACGGGAATTACTTAAAGAAAAGTATGAGGACGAGCTGAAAATTCAAAGTGATGAAAAAAGATCAATAGAAGTAAAATTAAAAAAGTCCGAAGAACATCTTACAAGGAATATTACAGCAGAGAAGTTGTTGAAAGAGCAATTATCAAAGTTGGAGGTTGAATTAAAAAATTGTGAACAAAAATGCAAAAATATCGAGTCAATGAAAAGTAGTAAAGTTATGAATTTGGAAAAAAAATTATCAGGACTTGAATTGCAAATGTCTACGAGTTCACTGCCTGTTTCAACAACTGAGACACCTCCAAATACTCGAGTCTATTCGAGAAAGGTAAACTTTAATCATAGATTAAACTAATTAACCAATTTTAATCAATTATAATTTTATTAATCCTTCCTTTTAGACATCCAAGAATATTCAGATACGCAAAGACGAGGTACAAAAAACTTTTACAAACTTTGTCATTATTTTTACTATTATTTTTTTTTTACTCTTTCTTGTGTCCACGCAGATCCTTGATGTCCCGAAAATCAAGTCAATTTTGAAGCCAGGAACCCGTGCTAAGTCTCCGAAAACTCCATCAAAGAAAATTACCTTCAATTCAACTCCTGAATACGATTTTGCTGACACGGATGATGATCCAATTGCTGTGAGTAAATTAAAATAAACATCAAACGTCTGTTAACACTAGTGTTCCAGTTACATCTAGCCTGAGATAAATACATATATGTATCGTTGAATAAATTGTTTCAGGACTATAAAAGTGACAAAAAATTCGAAGACCTAATAAAACAGACAACACAAAATTCGCCAGAGGTACCACCATCGACACCTGCAACACCTACACTAGAAGAAAAACTTTCTGTAAGTTCATTAGAGATTTTCGTCTCATTAAGTACTCAGTTTATTTAACTGCTTTCTTTTCTTTACCTAGGGAACACCAACCAAGAAATTCTTCAAATCCCGAGGATAATCATCAATTATGAAAGCCATTATAATTTTCATTTTCATCCTACTAATCTTTTCATACTAATCAATAATTATTTTCACGAATTTCCTAACGTCTGTACTCTAGCAAAGTTAGATAAACTTTCTATTTCTCTTAATCGATTAATTATGTTAATAATGAATTGTTACTAACATTAAAAAAACAATTTCTGTTATTATTACTACTATGTTATTATT